>JAKOGI010002661.1:0-52500 GCA_029747015.1 Carnegiea gigantea | reverse complement strand
ATGGACTGAAATGAATAATTGAGATGCTCCAGCTAGCAAAAGCTGTCTACCATTCCTTGCAATAATGTGCTGAAATAATTGAGATGCTCTAGCTGTCAACAGCTGTCTGTAGAGCTTTTGTCATTTTGTTCTGTTTTGATAAGAACAACTGAAATTTTAACATATCTGGCGACGCACTGTTCATAAATAGTAACTTGTCGAGGAACTGTAGAAATAGTGTTTGCCAACACTTTTATCTTACCTGCAAAAGAAAAAATTTGTTAAAAAATGGCCCTTACATTTGCCAAAGGCCAAGACCTTTGCAGGCTCTTTTTTACGTTTGATTTTTTTGTTTTTATCACAGATAATAAGGATCTTGTGAATCTTGAAGATCACATTCTTTGGGTTTGTTGGAGGATCCAGCAGAACTTGCAGTAGCTTCTCCTGAATTGCCTTCGTCATCATTTCTGTCAAGGATTTTTTTGTAGAAATACTTGTCTCATAGCGGGATCATCTTTGAGCAACTCAAGGATCTCCAGTTCCTTTTGTGAGAGTCCTTTGGATCGAGCTTTTGTGGATGAAGTAGGACTTTCCTTTTTGAGTGGAGTAGATGGTCCAATGGCAATCTCACTCCTTTTTTCAAATTTATGCAAATTGTGTAGCGTAAACTTCTTTGTCTTTGTCTTGCAGAAAAATTCGACGTTCTCTTTGCCACACAACTTAGTTTTGTACTCATTCCACCATTTGACTTTGTAGACACGGATCACTGATAAAGAGAATTGATTAAGGAGATAGTTATGAAATCGATATTCCCAACTAAATATCCAGGCAATGTTGAAATTTCAACAGAATTGGACTTTTTTTGTGTATGGTTCTAGTGTTGGTGTGTTATGATTCCAAAACTCCCAGCCTTCATTGGTCTCATTGGGAAGAATGGAAGTAGCGCACCCAAACCAGGTCCACTAATAATAAAACCATATGGGAAAGGTATTAGTGCAGTTGTCATGAAAATTGAAAAACCGTGAATGGGTATCAGGATGGTATAGAAAAGTTCTAAACCATGCCATTTTGTAATCATTATAGCTAAAGGTGGGCATATAATAGGTTACTGAAAACTTGCATTCTTCAAAAAAGTTTTTCCATTGTTGTGTACTGAGAACATTCCTTATGATACATTTTGGAAAAAGGATAAATCCGGGGTTAATTTTGTCATGAGTATGGGTAATGTCAATTAAACGAGTATCGACTAGGATGAGTTCATAAAATTGTCTGGTTTTATGAGCACGGTCATTGAGGAAATGGGAGTTTCCGAAGCTTTTTTTATGAAAGGCTTAATGGTTTCAGTAGCAGGGGCTGTTTCGTAAGTTGTCAAGAAAAGGTGTTCGGTGAAACGAACCATATAATTTTCTTGGACTAGTTTTGTGGGTGGATTAGAAACAATTGTTTTATAGGGTAATGGAGGGAAATTGGCCAAAGGTGAAAATGTATTATGGTTTGCAACTTGTAGTTGTTAATCTTCTGCCTTTTGTATTCCATTGCCTTTATCTTTGCGCTTGCTCATTTTGAATCCTGTAATAAAGAGGGTTTGTCATTCTTTCCTTGTAAGAACTCTTTGGTAAGAAAATCTGGAAGAGAGTTAGCTTCTCATTTGATAAAATCAATGTCAAAATCAAATGCAGAAAGAATTGCTTGCCATCTGGCAAATATTTATTTGGAAACCAGATTCTTAACATCTTTTTGTAAAATCGCTTTTGCTGATTTGCAATCAATCCAGAGTAAAATTTTTTTGTAAAATAAATCATCTTGAAATTTTGAAATACAAAGTACTACTGATAATGTCTCTTTTTTGATAGTTATATAATTTTGTTGAGGACCAAGCCAAATACCTAAATGAAACCTTACTAATTGTTCATTAGGCTGTGACTCTAACTTTTGTTTTAATATACCACCATAGCCTATGTCTGATGCATTTGTCTCTACTATCATGAATGTAGAGGGATTAGGGATGCCTAGACATGGGAACGACTTGACCTTATCTTTAATTTATCGAACTATGCTAGTATGTTCCTCTGTCCAAGGGACTGGATTCTTCCTTAGTCTACTGTATAGAGGAGCACAAACTTTGGCTAAATTTGGAAAGAAATCAGAAACATAATTAAGACATCCAAGAAACCTTTGCAACTATTTCTTGTCTTTATCTCATCAGGAAACTTATCAGCAAAGGCTAATGATCTCATGATGGGTTTAATGGTGCCCTGATAAATGTAATATCCAAGAAATCTAGTTTTTATCTCGAATAATATCATTTTTGATGCAGAAACTGCTAAACCATTTTTCTCAATAACATACCAAAAGGTTTGCAGATGCTTGGAATGTTGATCAATTGAGTTTGAGAAAACTAAAACATCATCAATGTAGACAATGATAAAAGAGGTGTAGGAATTAAAAATGTCATTCATAATGTTTCGAAATTCTGGAGGAGCATTTTTTAAACCAAATGGCATGACATTCCATTCATAGTGTCCGAATGAAACTATAAATGCTGTTTTGTATCTATCAGCCTCTGAAGTTTGGATTTGCCAAAATCCTAACATCATATCAAATTTGGAAAATACTTTTGCATTATATAATCTGTTTAACAGATCTCTTTTATTGGGATTGGATATCTAATCCATTGAAGAACTTTGTTAAGGGGTTTGTGGTTAATAACTAGCCGCAGAACACCTTGTTCTTTTTCGGCGGCATTATTAACATAGAATGCTGCACAACTCCAAGGAGACCTGGATGGTCATATAAGCCTCTTGTCTAAAAGATTTTGAATTTCCTTTTTGCAATGATCAAGAAGTTCAAAATTCATTTGTGTGGGTCTAGCTTTTGTAGGAATGTTTCTTTTGTTGAAATCCTTTTCATAGGGTAAAGAGATAATATGCCTTTTTCATTCCCAAAATGCATTAGGAAGATCTGAGCATACTTTTCTTTTTGTAAGTTGTTTAAGGTCTAAAATCTTTTGTTGAATAGAAGGATTTTGTAATTGCTCTTCAATTCTAAGATATGAGATCTCTTTTTAAAGATGGCAAATCTGATTTTGCTTAACACATAAACCATTTATTTGTTTGAAGATAGAAGATGACTGTAAACTAGTCACTTCTCTTTGCCGAGCTGTGGTAAGAAAATTAAAAGAAATCTGTTTTTCCATAATTGTTGTATGAACACCGGATTCATTTATATAGAATGGGTAAGTTTGTGCTAAAAATGGAGTTCCTAAAATAACATCATTTGTAATATTATCAATTATAAGAAAAATATTTTTGAAACAATAATCATTGTTTTGAATATATCCTTTGTTAAGCTTATACTTAATGCTTAATGTTTCACCATTAGCACTAGCCAAGTGTTCCTTAGTTCGTTCGTAGTATTTTGTAGGAATGATTCCTCCTTTAATGCAATTTTGATCAGCTGCACTGTCTATGAGAGCCACTGTATTAATAAAGAAGTCATTGACAACTAAGTTGACAATTGAATACTATTTTTGAAAGGTTACTTAAGAGATTGTTTGAAAAAATTGGTTATCAGAAATCTCTGTTTCGGGAATTCCTGGTATATCTTTTGGGATTTCAAACGGCATAGAGGTACTGGCCTTTTGTAATTCGAGAATAGAGACTTTAGTCTCTATTTCTAGATCTGTTGTCTTAAGATCTAGAACATCATTTTTGAGGATATGAACTTGACATTTAAGTTCATTGACCTCTGCCTGTAGACCTTTTGTGGTAATTTGTTTATGAGGGTTTGGAATTGGGTATCACTCAAAGATTTTTGTAACGGTAGAGGTTTCAGGGCTAAATTTAAAAGACTTATCTTCTTCCTGAAGGATGATTCCTTTGAGTTTTTCAAGATAATCTTTCTTGGCATCGACATTAAGAATTTGTCCAATAAGGTCGAGAAGAAATTCTTTCTGGGTTTTGTTTGTGATGACATTAAGAGACAAAATTGGAGCGGATTCGTATTCGGAGTCCTCACTGGATTCTACATAGTAATCTTCTTCCGACTCAGAACCATCTTTTGTAAGAAGAGCAAGAAGTTTCTTCTGGAGTTCTGGTTCTCCAGAAAATAGCTCATTAATTTTTTGTTCCGTCTTGCACTGGAAGGCTTTGTGACCAATCTTGCCACACTTGTACAATTGTTTTCTTCTTTTTAGTAGGTAGCTTCTTTTTGTGAGTTAGTTTAGGAACTTGTTTCCTTTTGAAAGATTTAGGTGGTTGGGGAGGCCTCCTAAAGTTTGTTTTGGTGGTTTTCTTCTGAACTCGTTTGCGAACGACAGAAGGCACCTCTATCTTTGTTATGCCAAATGCATCACAGAAAGTTCCATCTCTTTATGGGATTGTGCTTTCTCTGACCCATACTTGGCTTGGAGTTTAATCTCACTACAGAGATTTAGACCTTCTATTTTAACTATTCCAAGGATTTGTCTAAATGTTAGTAGGTTAAAAGGAATATCATTTGTTCTAAAATTCTGGCGCAATTTATTGAGGATACGTTCTCTGAAGAGTTTTGGTAATCCTGCAATAAATCATTCTTTCCAGAAATCTTGAGTCCCATCTTCTCTTTTGAGCACATTGGTAAGGAAGACGTCCTCATACCACCTATAGTCATTTGTGATTTGGTGTCAAGGTCTAGAAAATTATCCCATGACCAGTAAATCCAACCATTATGGCGGTTACCGCTTGTGTTCTTTTAAAGTGCTTGCTTGGCTTTATAAGCAGAGACGGCCATGGTCATTTCTTGTAGGGTAGATAGGATCTCATGTTCTGACTTCCCATCTATATTCCATTGATAAACTGAATATCCATTGAAGTGAGAAGTAGTGAAACTTCCTCTCTCTTCATATTGGATATCGGGAGGGGTTGGGCGTGGGTAATAATTTCTAGTAGTCCCCTGAATCCAATTCCTAATTTTGTTAATAGTAAGAGGAGAATCATCTTCAAATGTTTCTTGAAGAGTGTAGATAACGTCCTCACTATTAGTACTCTCAGCATCTTCGTCTTCTTCTTCTTCTGAAGAAGTATCAGATAGCTGATTGTGGCATGTCTGGTCAAGGCACGTGACTGCCGTGTCCTTAAATGAGAGATCGAGTTCTTTGACTTGGTCAGAAATAATTTTGAGGAGTTGATCATTACCACTTGAAGAATCTTTAAGAAAAGATTCTTTATTCTTTTTTGGAATGTTGTCCACCTTGAAGAAAGGTTTTGAAATATTATCAGCATAGGTAGGGATTTGTCTGGGGATTTGTTTTGCGGCCCTATAGGTTTCTTCGATTCGTACAGAAACATGATTCAATTGTTCGGTAATGGTATTGAGAATGGTACTTGTATAGTTGGCTTGTTGATGGACCTTTTTGAGGTCATCTACCTTAACTGCACATATGTATGTATATACACACACTTATACACAAACATATATATATATATATATATATATATATATATATAAATATATATATATATATATATTATATATATATATATATATATATATATATATATACATACACACATACATCCATATATTATATATATACATATATACGTTATATATAATATATATAGATATATATTATAATATATGCATACATACATAAATATATACATATACATATACACACAGATATATACATACATACATACATATATATATATATACACACATATATATACATACACACATACATACATACATGGATACATACATATATATGTGTGTGTGTGTGTGTGTGTGTGTGTGTGTGTGTGTGTATACATATAGGGTAGCCCGGTGCACAAGCATCCTGTGTTCACGCAGGGTTCGGGGAAGGGCCGCACCCCAAGGGGTGTATTGTAGGCAACCTAACCGGGCTTTGTCAGTGGTCGATTCCACTGCTCGAACCCGTGACCTTTTGGTCACACGGAGACAACTTTACCGTTGCTCCAAAGCTCCCCTTCATGTATGTATATATCTATATGCATATCCCTATCTACCCGTATTATATATAGTATAATTATATATATATATCTGATAATATATATAATATATATATATATATATATATCTATAATAATATATGTATATACAATATACATGCATATGACATATATTATTACATATATAATATATATATATATATATATAGATTATCTATCCATATATATCTCTATATATATATATTATATATATATAGATACCCTACATACATACTCTACACATACATATATCTATAATAACGTGTATATATATATATCTATATATATCTATATGATATATATATAATTCAATATATATATATATATATATATGGACATGCATACATACATACATACATATATATATATATATATATATATATATATATATATATTTATAGTATATATATATTATATTATATATCGATATATTACCTATATATATCGATATATATATCTATTATAATCTGTGTGTGGTCATATATATATATATGTCTATATATATATATATATTACATATATCTATATTATATATATATCTATATATATATATCTATATAATCTTATATAGATATTATATAATATATATATCTCTGATATATATATATATGTATTCCCGCAACAGGTAAATTGAAGGTTTGAGGAGAACCCCCAAAGGTTACTTTTTTTTACACACACACACACACAAACACACACAACACACACACACACCACACACAACACGTGTATATGTATGTTTGTAAACACATATATATATTTATATAGACATACATATACATATGTGTTTGTGTACATATGAATATATATGTGTCATATATATATATATATAGATATATATATATATAATATATATATATTGTATATCTATACTAATATATATAATATTGTATGTTAGACATAATAGTATATATAATGATATGTACGGCATATATATCTATTTTTAATTATATTACTATATGTATAATATTTTTGTATATACACACACATATATATATATATATGTATATATATATATATATATATATATATATTTAATTATATATATATGATATATATATATATAATATACATACATACATACATACATACATACTACATACCGCACACATACATAGACACGGATTACAACATATATATATATATAATATCTTTATTAGATTATATATATTATATATACAACATATATATGTGCACACCCACACACTCACACACGCACACCGACGCACACACAGCACACACACAGATAATATATATATATAAACATATGTATATGGTTTGTACGTAATACATACATATATATATATATATATATATCTATATATATATATATATATAATATATATATATATATACTATATATATTATATATACATATATATATAGCTATATATATATATATTATATATAGTACGTATATGCATATACATGCCCATATATATATATATATATATGTATCATATATATATTATAATATATATATATATATATAACATAACTATTATACTATATATAGTATATATACTATATATATAAGATATATATGTATATATATATATATACATACATACATGTGTATATATAACATACATGATATTTACGTATGCACATATTTACACATTATATTCACATATACGCATATATATATATATATATATATATTATATATAATATATATATGTATATATATCTGTATATATATATATATATTCATATATGTATAATCTATGTATGAATGTATATATATATCATATAAAATTTACATGTGTGTATATATATACAATGCCATATCAGCACATATATTGGGCCAAATATAATAGGTAAATACTTCACCTATATATCATACATACATCTATATATATAAATATATATATATATATATATAAATAAATATATATATAGTTATATATAATATATATATTATAATATCTATATTATATATATATATTATATTTATTGCGCAAATACATGCCTCCATACATATATATATATATATATATATATATTACCCAACACCGACATATATATATATATATATATATATATATACTAATATATATATATATATATCTATATATATATACTATATCTATGATATATTATATAATTTACACATACATATATACTTATATAATGCACACACACCACAGACTATATATATATGATATGTTATTTGTGTGTGTGTGTGTGTTGTGTGTTGTGTGTGTGTGGGTGTATGTATATATCATCCCCTTGTATTTGTTATGTATATATATATTCCATACCTATACACTTACATACATTGATACAAATATATGTATATTATATATAATATATATTACTAAATAGATATATATAATATGTTGTATAGTGTATTATATATATATCTATATTATATATATATGATATTTATATAACTTATAGATATATATATTATATAGATATATATATATAGTATATATGCATATGCGATACGTATATGTGTGTGTGTATAATATATAATATATCTCCCTATATCCGATCTACATCTATATATCTAGATTTTCATACTACATACATACATTACATACGATCCATAATATTAATCTATATATATATATATATATAATATATATCTATATATATATAGATATATAGACTTTATATTTATATATATATATTTATATGTATATGTCACAATGTGTGCACAATATATATAATATACAGATATATATTATATATATTTGTGTGCTCTATATCATATATAGACGCCTTATATTGATGTTTATATCTAATTACTATATATCATATCTCTATATATATATATAGCTATATATATATCTATATCTTATATTTATCTTAGAGGCACCGATGATTATACGGTGATCTATATCTATTCTCCATCTTATTATCTCTAGATATCTATTATCTCTAATCTATATCACACACACCCACCCCCCTATGCTGCATACATACATACATCCATCATATATATATTATCTCTCTATCTATATATCTCTATATAATATCTATCTAGTATCTCTATATGTCTTATGTATATATATGTTCATTGTATATATCTGTATATATACATATATTGCATATATCTATATATCTATATGTATTTATTATATCAATATATATACTATCTAATAATCTATATGTACGTATGTTTTGGTATGCATATATCTAATATATATATATATAATATACTATATATCTCTCTATCTATATATATCTCTAAACATGATTATAAGTGATATATTATAGATGAAGATATATATATATATATATATATATATATATATATGCACACACACACATATGCATGCCGACATACATACTATAGTAGATATAATATAGATAGATATATAGATATATATAATATATATAGAGTAGTATTATATATAATAATATATATACTAACATGTCATATGTCTATATAGTGTATATATAAATATATATGCATTAATTATAATATATATAGTATTATGTTATTAAAAATAAAATTAATAAAAAAATATATATATAATATATATATATATAGTTATGTTTGTGTATACTGGTATATATAGCATGTGTATATGCATGTATATATTGTGAAACCCCGAAAATTCTTGTTCGTAATGGTAGTGTGTCGGAGATATATATATATTGTAAAACCCCGAAAATTCTGTTCGTAATGGTAGTGTGTCGGAGGTTAGTGAAGTTTCTAGGCCGGAACTTTCTTAGGTGGGGTGAGCATGTAATTTAGTGGTTGGACCACGTGAGTGTATCAATGTGAAGTGTTTAAAAACCCATCAATGTTGCATGATGCACTGGCATGTACTGTGTTGTTGAACTTTAGTAGTACGTGGGAAATAAACTATTAGTAGATGAACTAAACCCAACTTATTTTCCGAAGAGGATGGCAGGAAATAGTAACGATGAATCCCAAACTGGAGCCCAGCCTATTATATCGGTCCCTGCAAACCCGGACATTCCCATGTCGAGCTTTAGGAGCGGCTGGAGGCCCTATGCCCTCGGAACGAGAATGGGTCTCTCAGTCAGGTATATGTGATTAACCTGCCTGCAAGAGCGGACCTCACCAACCTGCTACTATTGGAGCTGCTGCAGAAGCAAGGGAAGCAGTTATGACTCCAGAACAAACAACTGCAAAAGCTAATGGAGGTCCCAGAGAAGAGGGTCGAGGAAGATAATTCGTACATGTTCAAGAGATTTGTGAGCCACCACGCGCCCATTTATGGTGGCACCCCTGCCCCTAAGACTTTCGAGGACTGGATTAGGGGCATGGAGAAACTATTCGACGCACTCCAATGCCCCGAGGAGTAAAAAGTGGATTTCGCTGTATTTTACCTGAAGGATACGGTCGACTTATGGTGGGCCACAGTGTGGGAGAGACAATACGAGCTTGGGTTTGGTTGGAACAAGTTCAAGGAAAAGATTAAGGATCATTTTTATCCCATTTCTCTCCAGAAGGCCAAGGAAGGCGAATTCATGCAATTGCAGCAAGGTAGCATCAGCGTACTTGACTACCCCTCGAAATTCATGGAGCTCCCGCGATTTGGCCCAGCCTTTGTAGCGTACGAAAGGCTGAAGATGAACCGGATTGAGGCCAGACTGAACCCCACCATCAAGGAGAGGATGTCGGTACGTCAGTACACCTCCTGCATTGACCTATATGACATTGCGGTCAACGTAGAAAGGGTGATGAAGGAGCAAAGTGACTATTTCAACGAGCAGCAGGGAAGCAAGAGAAAGGCGGATAACCGAGGCAACTTTCAGTCGTAGGAGCAATACCGTCGACCTGCCGGGAATCAGTACTCGAACAATAATACTCATGGAGGCCAGCACCCCAACGCACGACCTAAGGTAACCTGCAATACCTGTGGAAAGTCGGGGCACTATGCTAGGGAATGTCAATCAGTCAAGAGGTGTTCTAGCTGCAGAAGCCCTCAATACCAGGGTCGGGATTACCCGCTCCCTCTACCTCCTACTGGTCAAGGACAAGGACAAGGCCAGCGATAAGGATAAGGACAGCAACCCCAGCCACCATATCAAAATAGAGGTGGGCAGGCGGCCAACCTTACCTAGTAGAACTGGGCACCTCAGCAAGCTCAGGCCCGACCTCCCCACTAACTACCCCAGAACTATAGGGGTAGAGTCTATGTGATGCATAAGAAGGAAGCAGAGGATGCTCCTAATATTGTGACGGGTACTTTCTCTCTCCTAACTCAACCAGTAGATGTTTTGTTTGATTTGGGTGCCACGCACTCCTTTATTTCTGTTAAACTGGTTGAGTCATTCGGACTAGCTCCCACTCGTAAATCTTCATTGATGTCTATGATTCTCCCTGATGAAAAAACCATGACGTGTAAGGAGCTATACGAGGACTGCCCTCTTAGAACATATGAGTATGAATTTCTGGCATACTTATATGGATTTGAGCTAACAAACTTTGGGGTTAACTTGGGAACGGACTGGTTAACTAAGCATTAAGCTCAAATAGACTGTTTAAGATGAAAAATCACCCTCAAGGGACCCAATAGGGAGAAGGTCATGCATAAGGGCCAGAGACTGAGAATGAGAGTGAAATTGATTTCTGTGATGAGAGCCAACTGGTTGTTAGGCAGAGGATGCGAGGGATTCCTGTGTAATATAGTGAAAACCAAGGGTGCAGGACCCTCCCTTGAGGACATTCTAGTACTGAGGGAGTTCCCAGATGTGTTCCCAGGTGAAATCCCCGGTATGCCACCCCTTAGAGAGGTAGAGTTCTGTATTGACCTAACCCTTGGAGACACACCTATCTATAGGGAACCTTATCGAATGACACCGGCAGAACCTAAAGAACTAAAGACACAGCTGGAGGAACTCCTAGAGAAGGGGTATATCTAGCCTAGTACATCCCCGTGGGGAGCCCGGTGTTGTTTGTAAAGAAGAAAGATAGGACTCTAAGGTTGTGTATAGACTATCGAGAGCTGAATAAGATAATGGTCAAGAACCGCTACCCTCTACGTAGGATAGATAACCTTTTTGATTAGTTACAAGGCGCAGAGACTTTTTCTAAAATAGACCTTTGGTCGGGGTACCGTCAACTTTGAATCAAGGATGAGAATATACCTAAGACTGCCTTTTATACCCAGTACGGGCACTATGAATTTGTGGTGATGCCCTTTGGCCTCACCCATACCCTGACAGGATTCATAGATCTTATGAACGGAGTCATTAAATCCTATTTGGATCAATTCATGGTGGTATTCATAGACTACATCCTAATTTACTCGAGGACCCCGGAGGAGCATACCCACCACCTACAGACAACCCTAGAAGTCTTGAGGGGAAATGAGTTGTATGCCAAATTAGCAAAGTGTGAGTTTTGGTTGAAGAAGGTGGCATTTTTAGGACACGTAGTGTCCAATAAGGGAGTATCGGTGGACCCCCAAAAGATAGAGACCGTGATAAACTGGCCCAAACCTAAGAACTTGACGGAAGTAAGTAGTTCCTTGGGTTTGGCGGGGTACTATCGCAGATTTGTCCAAAATTTCTCGAAGATTTCCACCCCACTCACCAACTTGACCAGGAAGGTTACTAGGTATGAATGGACGGAAGAGTGTGAGGAATAGTTCCAGGAGCTTAAGAAGTGACTGATGAGTGCGCTGATACTAGCCTTACCTACTAGCGACAAGGATTTTGTAGTATATAGTGATGCTTCGAGAAGTGGATTCGGATGTGTACTAATGCAAGATGGTCGTGTTATAGCTTACACCTCGCGACAATTGAAGACTCATGAGCGGAACTACCAGACTCACGACCTGGAGTTAGTAGCTATCATGTTTGCGCTTAAGATCTGGAGGCATTACCTGTTCTAGGTGTGTTGTGAGGTTTTCACCGATCACTAGAGTCTGAAATACCTCTTTTTACAAAAGGATCTGAATCTCAGACAAACAAGGTGGTTGGAATTCCTAAATGACTACGATGCCATTTCCAGTATCATCAGGGGAAGGCTAATGTAATGGTGGATGCATTGAGTTACCGACTGTACCTAGCACTCAGCTGCTTACTAGCACTTCTGAAGAGGTTGTGTGAGGAATTTCAGAAGTTAGAACTTGACGTAATTACTCCAAGGGCCAAACCTATGCTTTGCGCCTTGGAAGAGCAGGCAACCCTCCTGGAGGAAATTCGAGTAGCCAAGGCTACGGACCCTCAACTCGAACGGATGAGGGAAGAAATATTGGTGGGGAAGGCACCCGGGTTCGTAATTCATGAAGATGGTACCATCCGCTTCCATAACCGGGTGTGTGTTCCAGCAATTAAAGCACCTAAGAAGAAAATCCTAGATGAGGGTCACAGTACTCCACACTTAGTGCACCCTGGGGAAATAAGCTATATAAGGACCTGAAGTGAACATTTTGGTGGAGTAACATGAAACAAGAAGTGGCGGAGTATGTGGCAAAGTGCCTAACCTGTTAGCGAATAAAAATCGAACACCAGTGACCAGCAGAAATTCTACAACCCCTAGATGTCCCTGAGTGAAAATGGGACTCAGTGTCTATGGATTTACCATTGACTCAAGGAAAGGACAATGCAATTTGGGTTATAGTGGATAGACGCACGAAGACAGCACATTTTATGGCCATGAGGGATACCTGGACCCTGGATCAGTTAGCTCGAGCATACCTCGAGGAGATACTACGGTTGCACGGGGTACCCATCTCTATAGTGTCAGATTGGGACACCAGATTCCAGTCAGGATTTTGGCAGAAGTTATAAGAAGCATTTGGGATGCTAATACATTTTAGTACTGCCATTCACCCTACTAAGGACAGGCAGACGAAACGCACTATTCAAACATTGGAAGATATGCTAAGGGCTTGCGCCTTGGACTTTAAGAGCGCGCGGGGCGAATAGCTGGCACTGATCGAGTTCTCCCACAACAACAGTTACCACACGCGTATTGGCATGGCCCAGTATGAGGCACTATATGGGAGGAGATACAGAACTCCGCTATGTTGGCAGGAGATTGATGAAGCTTTGGCCATTAGGCCGGAGTTAATCCAAGCCACCACGGATAAAATAAGAGTGATTCAAGAACAAATGAGAGCCGCCAGAGGAGCTATGCCGACCAGAGGTATAGGCCTCTTGAGTTCCAAGTAGGAGATCAAGTATTTCTCCAAGTTTCCCTAACCAAGGGAGTCGCGAGATTTGGGATGGCGGGAAAGTTTAGCCCGAGGTACATCAGGCCATACCCAGTCATATTGAGAGTTGGGAAAGTGGCATATCGACTGAAGCTACCGCCTGAACTTCCATGAGTACATAATGTGTTCCACGTGTCGCAGTTACGGAAGTACATTCCAGACCCCTCACACATAATCGAGCTTGATCCTATATAGCTCTAGGAAGACCTTGTTGTACGAGGAATAGCCTGTACAGATTTTGGATCGGTAGGAAAAGCTCCTCCATAGGAAGACGGTGCCCTTAGTGAAGGTCCTTTGGGCCAATCATGAGATGTCTAAAGCCACTTGGGAGCCGGAGCAGGAGATGCGAGATAAATACCCTCACTTATTCTTATAACCAGGTGCGTATAAGCTTCGAGGATGAAACTTTCTTATGTGGAGTAGTATGTAAAACCCCGAAAATTCAGGTTCGTAATGGTAATGTGTCGCAGCTTAGTGTTTCGAGGACGAAACTTTCTTTAGTAGGGTAGTATGTAAAACCCTGAAAATTTTATTTGAGAGATCGTGTGACGTGGACCTACCTTCGTAATCCCAAGTTGATCTAAATCTCTTAAAATTTCTACACGACAAACATTTATTTATTTTTTTATCCGGGCTATTTTTGTTCTTTTCCCTCGATTTAATTATTTGCGCATTTTGCTTCATAACTCAATTATTTATTTCTTCCATCTATTTTTCCCTCCTAACTACATTATTTTGAAATTCAACCTTTCCCTCCCAAATTCACCCAAATCAAACCCTAGAAAATATTTTATTTTCCTTCCCTTTCTTTTTTTTCTTTTGTCCTTCCCCTCACTAACTGACCACTAAACCCTAAATTCCTCCTTCTCTCATGTCATCTCTCTTCTCTCTCTCTCTCTCTTTTCCTTACGCTCTCTCTCTCCCCCTCTCGTTTTCTCTCTCTCCCTCTCTCCCTCTCTCTCTTAACCATGATCACCGGCCACCACACATCATTGCTGCCTGCCCCACACCCCCATCGGCTAGCCCCACATTCCCTCTTCCTTGGTGGTAAGTGGGGTGCACCCCCATGCACCCCATGCATGAACACTCCAAAACTTTTGTAGTTCTTTCAAAATTTCATGGTTTTACATAGATTTCGAGTAGGAACATTGCATTTCATTTTTACGCTTTACTTTTTAGATTTAAAGCACAACGAGTTCGATGCTCAAATCACTTCTCTCCCGAATTTACATCAAGATGAGTATTTCATGGTGTTTCGCGTTAGTTTATGAAATTTAAAAGCTTTCTTAACTTGGATGACTTGGGGGGAAGGTGAAGGTAGTCGGGACTCGGGTGTAGAGGGTCACAAGAATTAGCTACATGGATATTAAGGTGGAAAGATCTGACCTGGGGTTCGGAATTGGTAAGGGCATGCCACTAGTTAGGGGCAGAAAATTGACGTACCTTTAAAAAAAGTATTCCTGCTGATCTACAGATCTAAAAATTGTAAAAATTAGAGGGCACATGGGTAGGGCGTCCCCTGCACTACGCCTTAGAACCTGCTGGTCTGGAAAGAGGGCTGCACTGACGTTAACTATGGAAATTTGCTCAGGGTAGGTCAATTTGTCAAAAATTGTAAAACTTTTAGGGTGGATGTGTTGGGATGTGCTGCATAACCTCGCTTTTGAATCGAGCAAATTGGGGTTACGTGGCCCAAGTTATGGTCAAGTTACGACGGGCTATCTAGACCAAGATAGTTGTTGACATTGCTAAAAGAAATAAGAGAACGGCCTAGTTCGGGCTAGAACCGAGCGAAACCCTGAACACGACAAGTGTAAACTTTCTGTATTGGGCTAGAAATTGGAATTTGGACATTGGGGGCAAAAGTTATGGGTTCTAGAAGGGTGCCAAATGCTGGTCGAATCTGGATCCTAGTTGGGCTTCAGTTTGGGGGCCTAAAAGTAGAAATAAAATTCTACGAAAATTTTAGAAGTAAGGCTAGGGCTAGGGGTGTAATTTATTTGAGTTTGGACAGAGTTTGGGCTATGTGTTGGCCCAGGTGCGGAGCAGTAAGTTTGAGATAGTAACCGAGCCCGTAACTTTGTACGGCATCTAGGTAACCATCATGCCCTAACCCTTCCCCGAGTTGTTTGAAATCGTGCGTACTTTGAACATGGTAAGAATTGCACTGTTTATTGATTGAATGAAATAATAGCATGAGTAATTGAATGTGGCTGCATAGCAAAATCTGCATGATGCGGTATGTTAAGGAGTTGCGACTTGGTAATGTTGTGTTAAAAATTTTCAAGATTTAATTTCTGTTGTGATGACCTTAGGGAAATGGGTTGAGAATGAATGAACCTTTCATGTTAAATCGATCTTTGATAAAGAGAAGTGCAGCAGTAACTGTAAAGGCTAAACTGGGTGAGATTTAATTCGATCGTGTTGATTGAAGGCCATTAACCTTCCTTGGGAAAACTAGTGCATGCACGTGAGCAGCCACGTGCCTTACTGGGATGTGGGCCAGGTTAGCGATAACCATCCTCGGTGATGGTAGGCCAGGAAAGAGTAAAGCGGTAACCGCCATAGTAAGCGGTATACCAGGATTGAGTTAAGCGGTTGCGCTGAACCCAAGCATAGGCCATGAGACCAAGTGGGGTCGCTTACCGTAAATCTAACTGTCGTGATTTGGAATATAGATTATGAATGAACATCACTGAGATCTGGTAACCATGGGAGCTTATGTTAATGAGAAGTGTGTCCTAGCAGTCTTGCTGTTGTCCCCTATCCCTTAAAATGTTTTCAAAATAAATTTGTGTGCATAGTTGACTATTAGGAAGCTGAACCCAAGGATAGGCCACGAGACCAAGTGGGGTCGCTTACCGTAAATCTAACTGTCGTGATTTGGAATATAGATTATGAATGTACATCACTGAGATCTGGTAACCATGGGAGCTTATATTAATGAGAAGTGTGTCCTAGCAGTCTTGCTGTTGTCCCCTATCCCTTAAAATGTTTTCAAAATAAATTTATGTGCATAGTTGACTATTAGGGATGATTGTTTACTGAGTTTATCCTACTTTTATAAAATATTTTGTTTTTAGGTGATTTAGTTGTGCATGGGATTAGGGGACCGAAAGTAGAGCGAAGTCCTGACGCCTGAGTTGAAAAAGATGCAAGCTTAATAGTTTTTATAGAACAAAGACATTGATAACAACTGTTTAAATTAGTTGTGACATCAAAGTTTGAACCCTTTGTTAAAGTTTAAATGTTATTCAGAAATGTTGTGTTAATTGTTCTCGATATCCAGCCTGGTATTTTCAAGAAGAAAATACGGCGATAACACCTAATTCAGGTTCCGCTATCACGTAGGATAAGGATTAGTAATAAAGAAATGAAACTAGAAACACAGGGTGTTTGTAACACCTGGGATTTTTACCTCCTTCCTTAAATCGGTCACACTATTTTACGACATTATAAAAACGTATTTTGCTATTTCAATGAATTAAATTAATGTCGATGTGCCTGCTTGAGTGTTTATTTTTGCTAAAAAGAATATTTTTAGAATATTATTATCGTTAACATTATTATTATTATTATTGTTGAAGATTATTATCGGGTTTTAATCGATTAGATTTCCGAGCACGACTAGATTAGCGAATCTTGGGACTAATCCTGCAACTCATTGAATCGAGCCTAAATGTAATCAAAGGGCAAGTAATTTGACCAGCGATTTTTATTTAGGATTTTGGTTTAGGACTAAAGGGTCGGAAATTCGAATATTAATCAGTAGGCCGTAGTTGTGAGGGATTAGTAGTTTAGAAATAAACACAAAACAAGAAAAAAAGGGGGGTATCACGCGTGAAACCCCCGACCTCCCCTCTCACCCTCCTCATTCTTCTTCTTCATTTTCCTGTGCCTGGCTCCCTATCTCTCCACCACCCCTCTGCTTCACTTCCTCCTCTCCACACATGCGTATCCCGGCCAGAGAAGCTCGAGCCACCGTCTCCACGTGTTGGTGACCCACCTCACGCATGGCTGAGCCGAAAACTGGGCGCTAGCAATGCTGGTTTGGCATGAATCCGGCCGAACACCCAGCAGATTTGGAGCATGCAAGGTGAGTTTCGAACCTCTTCTCTTCTATAAATTGGATTATCGCCCTAATTCCATCTCAATTGTGCCTAAATTCCTCAGAAATCGCGAGTTAGGTTTTTGGGTTTGGGCTACGTCAAGTCACGCGCGAAGAGCAGAGGAGTATCTGGGTGTTAGTGTTCGATTTTTGGCCTCAATTCAAGCTAAATCGCGTGTCTCTGGCGTGGAATCGAGGTGGGTGTTTCTCGCTTCCTAGGTATTAATAGTTTCGAAATCGTTTTAAGTTTTAAGTTGCGAAGCATGTTGAGTTAGCTAGTTTATACCTGATAGTGACTTCGAATCGATGTATGTTAGTTTAGTTGATTAATACTCAGAAGTGGCTTAAAATCAATTCAAGTGAATTTAGTTAGTTCATGCCTGAAAGTTTAGTTCGAAATGAATTATGAATGCTTTGAATGGATATATGAACATTTAGTTAATTCATGTTCATTTAATAGCTTCGAAATGAATTATGAATGTCTAGAATCGATGTATGTATGCTTCATTGATTCATAATCGTCTATTAACAACAAAATGAATTATGAATGCTTTAAATCGATATATGTACACTTACTCAATTCATACTCAATTAATAGCTTCGAAAAGAAATGAGTATGCTTGGAATCGATACTTGTGTGATTAGTTAGTTTATACCTGAATAGTAACTTTGACATAATAAATGACTGTTTAAGTGGTTTATTTAGATTCGAATAATGATTTCGATGTAATAAACAAAGGTTTGGAATCGTATTATGTTTAAATGACTTAGTTCGGCTTGAAATGCATTTTGAGACATCGAATGAACCCCCCGAATCGATACTTGTCTAAATAGGTTCAAATAGTAATTTCGATGTAAATAATGAATGTTTAGATTTGCATTATGTCTAAGTGACCTAAATGGGTTCGAATAGCAGCAGTGATATAATAAACGAAAACTTAGATTCGTATTATGCCTAAAATGACCATGTTAGCCTAAATAAGTGAGTCATTTTACGCTTAAATACAGATTCAATTCTTGTTAAGCTTAAATGGAAAAAGTAGTCATACTTAGTAAAACTTCTTGAATCGTAATATGTCTAAACGACCATATTAGCCGAAGTAGTGAATCGTTTCATGCTTAAATAGGGACTAGACTCATGTTAAGCCTGAATGATATAAGTAGGCCGGCTGAGTAATCATGATGTGATAGATGAACGCTGTGAAATGTAATATGCTTAAATGACTTAATAAGCTAACTGTAGCTTAGAATCAATGAATAAATGCACGAATCAATGCTTGTCTATTCAGTTGAATTATGCTTATACAATAGCTTTAGAATGACATGTTTACTACCCCTAATTGCCATACATGAATGCAATCATGTCTCATGCTTAGTTTAATCTAACTTATTAGACGTCCGTTTCAAGTTAAGTTCATGTGAATGCTTATATGCATATATATACGTGCATGGTTATGACCGTTGGTTGCAGCGCTCTGCTAATTATTAGTTAGTTAATCGGTAAGTCCAGCATTGGTAAGTTTTGTAAGTTTATGTATCGCTTTTTAGTAAATCATAATGATTAGGATGCTAGATTGTGAAATTGAAACCGAGATGGTAGTTGGATGGTTTGAGGAAGAACTATGAGTGGTTCGAGGTCTTTGTGGTACGGTGCTTATGAGGAGGGAGCCTGCGTTGTGAATTAACCATAATCGTGTGGATTGCGAGGCCATGTGTGGCTCATTGTGCTGAATTGATTATGAAATGTTTAAATGTGATACATGTAGACCCCTTTCCCTTCCATATCCTCAAGTTACATTATGTGCATAAGGGTGAGATTTTCAAAGAAGGATTTCATGTTTTGAAATAATAGTAGCCATAAATATTAGTGCATGATGACATATTTTTAAGTAAATGAATACAGTTTTGGAAGTGAACCTGCTTGAACGTGGGAATCCTAAAGAGTTTTACAAAGGCGTGAGTTGCATGATAAAGGATTTCGCTGTGAGAGGCAGCAAACTTATTAGTCATTATGACCAGTTTAAATGGCTAAGATAAGTGCTTAGGGATAATAGATGGGAGTGAACCTGCTCGAACGGAGGAATCCCTAGCCTAGGGAGTAATCCCTAGAGACCCTGACGAGGGCTAAGGTCTAAAGTTAGTTGCCATCCCGGGAGTAAGAATTTAGTGTGAGTCAATCTCACTGGGATTGAGTGTAGATCTCTCCCAACCAGCACTTTATATTGATCTTATGCCCAGAGTAGTTTCTTATTAAATAAGAAAAGCAGTTGGCATTTCGCCTTTTTAAGTGTTTCAGAAAGAAAGTTTTTAAGGGTCATTATGAGACCAAGATGAAAGAGATTCTTTTAAAAGAATATAAGCCTCAGGAGGCTAAGAGAAGAGTTTTATGAGTCTCAAGAGGCTAAGTGAAGTGTTTTCAGTAAAAGAAAGAAAGCTTTCTGTGTATGACATGTGCATGTTCCAAGAATAACTTATGAATGAGATGCTAAGTAAGATATGAATGTGAAAAGTAAGTCTTATGAGCATATCTTATGCATACCACCTGAATGAACTATCAAGAAAAGTATGATTCTGAAAAGAAATAACCTTATGTGCACATCATATGAATAGCGTTTCATGCATAATTCGAATAGAATGCTAAGAAGTCATGTTTATGAAAAAGAAAGTCTCTGTGCTTAGTCTCATCGCTTATCTAAGTGTTTAACTGCCTGTTAGTAAAGAAGTTTGGTCATTTAGAATCCTGGAAATGTGTTTGAGTGCTTAAGTGAAGTTTATAGTTAGTAACATTTCCATAAGAATTCTTATAAATGCCTAATATGATAGTAAAGTATGGAAACGTGATATGTGCCTAGTAAAGATATTATTGCCTGCAATGGTTTTGGTTTTAAGGGGATTGGGAAACACTCACTGAGCGTATGGTTGCACATCCCAATACTCTTTCCCCTTTTCCCCAGGTTTTCTTTATGACAAGAAGAAGTTGAGTCAGCCATGCCGAAACGAAAGTTTTTCTTGCTTTGAGGGAGTTAAGTGTGCCGTAGTGAAGTAGTCTCGCTACTTGATGACATTATAGAATGTATTCTTAGTTTGTAAACGTTTGTAAACAAGTATTCTAGTTCATATGATGCATATTGTTTATATGTCGCTCTGTATGGCCATATGAGCCAATCATCTAATTAGTTAGTTGTCATTTTGGTTCAATTTAGCTATGTTTTGGGATGTAAACCCCAATACTTTGGTTGTGTGAACCGTTGAGTTGTATCTTTTACCTTTCCTGAATTGATGAATTATTCTGTCTGGTGTACTCTAAGCTGATGGCTCGTTGAGTTATGAACTCCGGCGTGTAGCCGTTGAGCTACGTTTTAAATGTCTTGCGCTTCCGTTGTTTTACAGGGACTTATTATAAGGCTTTTAGCCTGAAAACGGTCAGTTTTTAGGGGAAACTCTGTCCATTTCGTCCCAGAATTTAAGTAAGAAGTTAAGAAAACGTAATGCTTTTGGCCCTAGGGGCTGGGGGGTTTACAGTGTTACATATATACATACATACATATATATATATATATATATATATATATATATATCTATATATGTATGTATATGTGTGTAATATGTGCATATATATATATGTATATATGTGTATGTGTGTATATATATATATATATATATATATATATATATATGTGTGTGTGTGTGTGTGTGTGTGTACATATATACACACATACCTATATGCAAGGCCCGCGTACTTTATTTTTCATTAAGCTTTTCATAATGCATTTTTACGTTATAAAAATCGTATTTTATTAACGATACGAGTTAAACTATTTTCTATGTGCCCTTGTGAGCGTTAATTTTATTAAAAAGAATATTATTGTCGCCATTAAAATTATTATTATTATTATTATTGTTATTATTATTGTTATTATTATTATTATTAGTTTTGAAAATCCTTCGATGATTTTTAATAAGCGTTATTAACGGTTATTAGCGAGTACTAATTCAAGTAAGAACCTGAATACGATTAGGTTGTCAACCTTAGAATTTGTTTCGTTAGTCATTAAATCAAACCTAGATATTTTTGGGAACGAGCAATCAATGAAAGATCATGTTATCAATTTTGGGTTTAGAATTCGGGCTACGAATTAGACTAGTAGTGCCAAGTATCAAACAGCTTGGAACAAAAATAGTGGGGAGGGGCATTTTTGTAATTTCGCTAACCCCTTTTCTTTCCTTCTCTTCCCTATCGCGAAACCCCCAACCCCGACGTCTCTCTCTCCTCTCTGCTCTTCTTCTTCCTCCTCTCGTTCTGCTCCATACACGCACCAGAAAAGCTCGAATTCGAGCAGGTTTTCGCCACAATCTAACTGCAAAACCTATCCATTCGGCCTCCCTCACAACCTGGTCACCATCTAGTGTGAATTCTTGGCAAAACTAAGAAGAACCCACCATGTTTTCGGTGGGTTTGAGCACAAATTCGAGAGCCTAGACACTTGTAAAAGCTCAACCTTTCAATCTAGTTGTTAATTGCTTTGAAACTTACACAAATTGGGGACAAATTCATAACTTCTGGCACCCATCTCAAATTCAAGTTAGAGAGTGAGGTTTTGGGTCGAAACAGGGGTTTGGTTGCACGATTCGGGCACGGTGTAGGTTCTAACTGTTCGTAGTGAGCAAGAGTAGAAAAATTTGGAGTCGTTCGAGTCCTAAAGTCAAGCCAGTCAGCCTTCAATGGGACACCTAGCTCGAAATTGAGGTGGGGATTTTCTTACTCCTAAATTACCATTAATTTCAATGATTTTTAACTAAATTAGTTAGCGCATGTTGATTTAAGGTTAGGAATTAGTTTGGGTGAATTTAGAATTGAAATTGAGGAAATTACAAACATGGTGTTACTTATGGGTTAATTAAATATTGAAACTGCTGCTGGATTATTAATGGCTAGACAGTTTGAAAGTTTGCTGAATTATTAATAATCAAATCATCACCTTAGAGTTGTCACTTCATTAGTTTATTAGCCCTGAATCATGTTTTGAAGTTTAAAAATGCTAATTGGACGAATTAAGGCATTAGTAAAGCATGTTGATTACTGTTTAGAAGTTATTGCTAAATCAGTACAACTGCACTTAATTTCTATATAGGGCTATTAATAAGAATGCTATGCTTTTATATAATGGTTTTGTGAATTATTGGTTTATTTACGACATTATTAAATCGAGTTGGTAGTTGGATGGCTCGAGGTGGAACTATTGAGGAATTTGAGGTTCTTATTGTCGGTGTTGTGTGAGGAGGGAGCCTGGGTTGTGATTACCGCAATCGTCTGGATTGCGAGGCCATGTGTGGCTTATTGAGGAAATTCTACCAAATTGCGCTATGAAGTGTATGAATGTGCTAGTTGTGAACCCCTTTTTCCCCTCAAAGTGCTGCGCGACATTAATTGATTAATTCTTGAAATTTAGACATGTTTAAGAAGGATTGTTAAACATATGTTTTCATGATTTCGAATGCTTTCAAGTACTTTCCAATTGCCTGTCAGTTACGAAGATGATTGCAGTCCAAAATAATCCTAAATCATCGAACCACTCAGGAAGTGATGCAACTGAATAGTCGATAGATTTAAGAAGCTTAAAAGCGAACTAAAATTGGGTTCGAAAATGTTTTAAGGCATTGGTTTGTATATAACTTCTCCTTATGTTTAAGAAGGATTTGAGCGATCTAAAAAAGGGCGTCTTAAAGTATTAATTATGAAATTTAGCTTGAATTGTGTGCTAGCTTCCTACTTGAGTTTCGATTGAGTTCCGAGTTACGAGGTAGTAAAATCATTACGATTTTTAAGAAGCATTTACGTTTAAAGTTTGCGAAGGAACCTTGTTTACCTTATAAACAAACCAAGTCCTTTAAGTTTGAAATAGTAGTGAGTTTGGCAATGTTTTGAGCCTTCAGTTTACTTATGCATCCCCCTTGAGTTTTAAAAAGGATTGAAACGAGTTATAAAATGATAACTGAGGATTTTTATTGATAACCTAGTTTGAGTTAAACACTAACTAAGTACCTTAAGTTCCAAGTGGGTTTCGTTTCATGAATTAGCAAACGTATTACATTTAGAAGAAGCTTTTAAGTTTAAAACGAAATCATTTTACGTGTTAACTAGCTTATTACGTTTATAAGAAGCTTTTAAGTTTAAAGTGAAGTCGGTTTACGTATTAACCAGCTTATTACGTTTATAAGAAGCTTTTAAGTTTTAAAACAAAGTCGGTTTACATGTTAGCAAACTTATTATGTTTTTAAGAAGCTTTTAACTTTAAAAGGAAGTCGATTTACATGTTAGTAAATTTATTATGTTTATAAGAAGCTTTTAAGTTAAAAACGAAGTCAATTTACGAGTTAGCAACCTTATTCCGTTTATAAGAAGTTTTTAAGCCAAAAGCGAAGGAGCTATAAACATTTTAAAAGGTTATGATCGTTATGTTTAAAAGTAAGATTTTAGCAAAGTAACCTACTGAAAAAGAGAAATGAAATGCGATTTTAAAGGCTAACAAAGTGCTAGGTAAGTGGCCAGACCTTGAGGGTGGGAACCGAACACAAAGATGGCGTGAGCTATTTCCCCCGAAGGTAATGTTGGGAGCGGGATGCAAAAATGGCGTGAGCTGTTCCCGGAAGCTGGAGTCAAGATATGATTATCTTGGTATGAGCTGTTCCCAGATATGTGGCGCGTATGAAAACCTTGAGGGGGACTGGACTCAGGATATGATTATCATGGTGTGAGCTGTTGCCCCACGGAGGACAATATTAATGTTAGAGTTGCTATGTTAAGACGCGTTTTGGCCAAAAGTTAAGTACGTATACCCCGGGGATAACGTGAGTTATGAGTGACGATCTCACTTACGGACGGTGTTGACCTCTCCTAGCCGGCACAATAAGATGTTTTTATTTTATAAGTAAGTTCCTAATAAATTGAAAATTGGTATTTTGCCATTTTAAGCAGTTCAAAAAAGAAAGATTTCTAAGGGTCATTTGAGGGCGATTACGAAATAAGTTCTTTTAAAGAATATGAGCCTCAAGAGGCGGAGTAAAGTGTTTTTAAGAAAAGAAAGAAAGCTTTCAAATGTACATAACCTGCACATATCTTATGAACGTGTCCTAAGTATAGTTTAAATGAAATTTTAAATGAAGTTTGGTTATATCCTAGTAATGCATCGATCATTTAAGCTTTTAAAGGTGCATATCTTACGAAAGAATGTTCTTACAAAGCCTTTCTTACCAATTTGGATGTTTCAGGAGCTTTTAGAAGAGTTATAAGTTTAAAGAAGTTAGCAAATTCAGAAACTATTCATTGAATATATCGAGAGTCACTATGTTTTCAAAAGTGTGTTTAAGAGCATCATATTCGTTCTTTGTGCTACTTGATTACGTGCCTGAATGTTTGTTAGAAATGAAGGTTGGCCATTAAGGACCTAGGAATGAGTTGAGGAGCTAGCAGGAAGTATATGAGTGGCACTCTTTCCCTGGGGACTATGATTGCCTAATATGATTGTAGTATACAAATACGTGATATATGACTATTATTGATATTAATGCCTACAAATGGTTTTGGTTTTAAAGGGTAGGGGAATTCTCACTGAGCGTATGTGTTGTGATTTCCCGCAAGTATAACTGAGCATGTGGTTGCTCATCCTTTTACTTATTCCCTTTTCTAGGTTCGATTTGAACAGGTAAAAGAGATATTCTGAAGTTATTTTGATGCAGACAGATCAGAAGTCTTTTGCTAGCTTTGCAAGTGTTCGATCTACCACATTATAAATATTTAAGGCCATTTTTGTATGTGAAAGCATGCAGTCGGCTCTGTACCTGTATCTGTATTATTTTAACCCCTGTGTTAATTGTTTGATTGTGAGTAATCCAGGGTAAGTGGCACATGGGATTGAATTTGGGTTATTTTACCATAGTTCATACCTTGTTTCCAGCCTATAGGAACCCTTAGCTGAGCTAAGAACCTAAGATGTTGATAAAACAGGAAAAACTCTTGTAGTTTTGTTCCAGAATGACTATCTAAATGCTAATCTAAACCCTCCATCCTCAAGAGCCTTAGGGACTTCCTTCTAGAAAGTCCTGGCGGTGTGACCCCTCCTTGGGTTCGGGGCGTTACAATATATATGTGTGCATGTTACATATACATACATATATATATATATGTACATATATATATATATGTATGCATACATATATATACATATATATACATATACATATACATATATACATATATATATATATATATATGTACATATATATATATATATATATATATATATATATATATATATATATATATATATATATATATATAATATATATTCACATGTACATATACACACAACATATACATATATACATGTGTGTGTGTGTGCGCCGCGCGTGTGGTCTATATATATATATATATATATATATATATATATATAATATATATATATATATATATATATATAATATATATATATGTATATATATATATATATATATATATATATATAATATATACATATATGGTGTGTGTGGTGTGTGTATATAGGATATATATATATTCACGGACATATATATATATGTATATATTATATATACGGACATATATATATATATGTATATATATAGATATATGATATATATATATATATATTATATATATAATATATATATATATATATATAATATATATATACACACACATACACACACACACACATATATATGTATATGTTGTGTGTATATATACATGTATGTGTGTGTGTGTGTGTGTGTGTGTGTGTGTGTGTGTGTGTGTGTATATATACATGTATTGGCACACAAGCACACGCACGCTCACACACACACAATATGTAAATATGCATATAATATATATATTATATATATATATATATATATATATATATATATATATATATATATATATATAGATATATATATATATATATATATATAGACACACACACACACACACATATATCTATATGTATATGTATGTATATGCATTGTGTATATATATAAATATAAATATAAATATATATAATATATATATATATATATATATATAGATATATATATATATATATATATGTCTTTATGTATGTGTGTTTGTGTATATATAAGTTTCTCGCTGTGTGTGTGTGGGTGGATGGGTGTGAGATAAGTGCTCAATATGTATATGATTTTTGGGCTATTTTGTGTTATTTTTTAGGAGAATTATGTGCTTATTGTTGTTATTTATTCTCCTATTCTCGATTTCATCTTAGGTAGAATTGTTTGATGTGCTTTGTAGGGTTTTTAGCCTTTTTACCCTTCAATGGTTGTATTTTGATCCCCCCACAGTCGCCCATGTTATGCTGTGATCGTACAGCAAAGAATGAGCAAAAACCCATTTCCAGCATAGGCCACGGTCGTCTTCCTTCGACTGTGTGGCTGACATTAAGCAAGCTCTCCTATAAATGGCCTCGTTCTGCCACAGTGGAAAGCAGCCCTTGAGCATTGCCAAGCAAACCAAATGTAAAGAATAACATAGATTAGTGCTTTAGTTTCTTTCTTAAATTTTGTAATTTTTAGTTTGGTTATTGTATTGGTGTAAGTCCTGAGTATGAGAGTTTGTTCTTGAGGTGGTTTTGAAGCCTTTGGTTGAAGGCCATCTCAGTCAATCCCCTTTTCACTTAGATTTCACCAGTTGTTGGTTAGTTTGTTAATCTTTTATCATGTCTGAGTAGTTTTCTTTAGTCTAGGGATTTAGTAGTTTGTGGAAGTGTTATTGGATCATGTTTTAATCTATACAATTGTTCTTATTCTCATAATTGGTTTAATTTCATTTTGTCAAGTGTTTGGATTGTTGTGAGTTGATTTTTGGCTGAAATTTACTTGCACTCTTGAAACAATCGAGTGAAAAACTAAAAGGTGACATTTGGTTGTTGGACTGCTTGATTAGACTTTACATAACTTCGTCTCGAAAGAGAGATTTGCATATTAAGAGGGCTACTAAGTAATCAAAGATATCTAACTTGAATTAAGACAAATTAATTTTAAAGAACGACTTTTGCTTAGTTTAGGCAAATTTAGTTGATTTTGAAAGAATAGACTGAGTTTCTAAAAATATTGCTATTTGTCGAATTTAACCAATTAGAAGAAAGCACATGTTCATAATTTTTGATCCAATTTTCTTTCACAACTACTAGAATTCCTAGACATTTTTCCCTTATTGATTTAGAAAAGTTTATTTGCTATTGTTAAATTGACTCCACTTGAACCAAAGTTTTACTTAACACATTCTGATAGGCAAGACTCAGTAAGTTACATTAGTTCCTGAGGAACAATATCTTTTATCCATACTACGACTACATGTGCACTTGCGGGAGTTGATTTAGTTTTTGACGCCATTATCGGGGACTAAAACTGTTAACTATTAGTTAGTCTTGCGAAGGTGACTAAGTATTTTATTGTTTTTTTTGTTTTTTTTATTTTTTTCTTTCTTTGCTTATTTAAATTGCGCTGGTAATGTCGGTGTTAGTGCTTGCAGGAATTTTTTCTAGTTTATGCAAAGTCCAATCTTGTACGAACCCGATCCAGAGATTGAGAAGACTTTTCACTTAAGGAGGAAAAACAAAGGATTAAAGAGCAAAGACGCAAGGCAAGATGGAATTCAAACATGGTAGAAGGTGACCAATGAAGGACTCCTCGAGATTTTGTTACCCTAGGAGTCCAGGGGATCGCCTCAAGCAGCACTCCCCCGCTATCGCTGCCAACAACTTCAAGCTTAAACTGGCACTCATTTCCATGGTATAACAATCTCAGTTCGGTAGAACTCCCTTGGAAGACCCAAATCTGCACCTCTCGGTCTTTTTAGAGGTGTGTGATACGCTGAAATTAAATGGAGTCTTTAGTGATGTGACTCGGCGGCGCTTATTCCCTTTCTCATTGAGAGATAAAGCAAGAGCTTGGTTGCACTCTTTGCCATCTGGATGCATAACCACCTATGATGAGTTGGCAAGAGCTTTCTCGCCAAATTTTTCCTTCCAAGCAAAATAGTGTGCCTAAGGAATCAAATCACCAACTTCTTGCAAAGAAATGATGAGACTCTCTATGAAGTCTGGGAGCGTTTTAAAGATCTGCTCCGTTTGTGCCCTCATCATGGTCTTCAGCATTGGATGATAATCCAAGCTTTTTATAATGGTGTGACCTAATCTATGAGATCCATTATTGAAGCGGCGGCGGGAGGAACTTTGATGAGCTAGACTGAGGATCAAGCTTATAATCTAATCGAGGAGATGGCGCTAAAAAACTTCTAATGGTCCACTGAATGAGGCCAACCCAAGTGGGCTGAAGGTAAGCTTGAAGTTGATGCAATTACTTTACTTTCTGCTAAAGTAGATGCCATGACTCAAAGACTGAACCAAATGAACGTTAATGCTATGAACTCTAGTGCCCCTTTCCCTTGTGAAACTAGTGATTTAATTGAGCATATAACTCTGAATTGTCAAGTTGGGAGTCCTTTTCCCAAGACCCTAATGAAGTTAATTATGTTCAACATTTCAATCCAAGACGGATCAATGACCCTTACTCTAATACCTGTAATCCAGGTTAGTTTCTCTTACAGGTTGAATCCAAACACTATGACTATGCCCCCTATGAATGCTAGAGTACACCCTGGTTTTCAAAGACCTCCATTCCCTTCTTAGATGCCCCAAAAGTTTAATTTAGAGATAATGATGGAAAATATGCTTATGGTATAACAAAAATAGGATGAGTATATTAAGCAATTAGTCTCTAACGTTGATCTGCTGAATAGGATGCCAGAAGCCTAAATTGCCCAGAAAGCTACTTTCTCACCTACGCCCCCAGATAGACTTTCTAGTAAGCCTGAGCGTATCCCAAGGGAGCAATGCAATGCAGTGCTTTTAAGAGGAGGGAAACAATTAAAAGGTCCTAAGCAGGTCACCAATAATGAGTCTTCCATGATAGGAATGAGCAAGTCGAGAATGTTGAGAAAGAAATATCTTCACCCTCTAAGGAAGTAATTGATGATGTCATGCATAAGCCTGATGAGGTTCCTAAGATCACCTTTCTAAAGCCCACCTTTACCATTTCCTCAAAGGATGGCTAAGGCAAAACTTGATATGCAATTTGGAAAGTTTTTAGATGTCCTTTAGAAACACTACATAAACATACCGTTTACTGAAGCTTTGACCCAAATGCCTTCATATGCTAAATTTCTGAAAGAAATTCTGTCTAACAAATAAAAGCTAGAAGAACATTAGACTATAGCTCTGATTGAAGGGTGTAGTGCAGTGATTCAGAATAAGCTTCCAGCTAACTTAAAGGATCCCGACAGTTTTTCAATTCCATGCCTGATAGGGAATGTGCTTATAAACCATGCTTTATGTGATTTAGGGTCAAGCGTAACTTGATGCCCCTTTCTTTGTATGAAAAATTAGAAGTAGAAGAGATGAGACCAACTACTATCTCCTTGCAATTAGTAGACCGTTCTGTAAAATATACCGTGGGTATTTTGAAGGATGTTCCAATAAAAGTAGGGGATTTATACGTACTAGTAGACTTTGTGATTCTAGAAATAGAAGAGGATACACAGACCCCAATCATTCTTGGGAGGCCATTCTTGGCCACCGCACTGTGCTGCATCGATGTGAAAAACGGTACACTAACTTTTGATGTGGGTGATGTTCATGTGGAATTTAATTTACTAAAAGCTGCTAAGTTTCCTTCTATTTCTGATGAATGTAATAAGATTGATGTGGTTGATAGTTTAATATGGGAAACTGCATCTAACATTAGTTCTAATTATCCACGTGAGCACTTGATGTTAAATAATACTACTGAGGATGGAAATTCCGAAGTAGTCGAGTGTGCTCAATTGCTAGAAGCCTCTCCACCAATTCTGCCTTCCCTTATAAGATGGAATTATTACAAGATGAAAGTAAGCCCTCATCTGATAAGGCGAAAGCTCCTGAGGTAAAGTTAAAACCTCTCCCTTCATCACTGAGGTATGAATTTCTTGGACCAAAATCTACATATCCTATGATTGTGAATGCAAATTTGAATGCTATCCAAATCGACTCTTTACTTAGAGTGCTCAGGAAGCATCGTAAAGCCATAGGATACACCCTAGATGACTTAAAAGGGATTCATCCTTCCTTGTGTATGCATCGAATCTTAATGGAAGACGACTATAAGCCTTCAATTGAACACCAAAGAAGATTAAACACTAGCATGCAAGAGGTGGTTAAAAAGGAAATTTTGGATTTGTTTAAAGTCGGCATTATCTACCCTATCTCAGATAGTGCATAGGTAAGCCCGGTCCATGTTGTACCTAAGAAAGGAGGGATGGCTGTTGTCAAAAATGAAAATAATTAGCTAATCCCTACTAGGACTGTTACAGGATAGCGTATGTGCATTGATTATCGAAAATTGAATAAAGCCACCTATAAAGACCATTTTCCCCTTCCCTTCATTAACTAAATGCTTGAACGATTGGCAACGAACTCATATTTTTGCTACTTAGATGGATATTCGAGGTTCTTTTAAATCCCTATCCACCCAAGTGACAACAAAAAGACTACTTTTACATGTCCATATGGAACTTGTGCTTATAGACGAATGCCATTTGGGTTATGTAATGTCCCTACCACATTTCAACGTTGCATAATGGCCATCTTTTTAGATTTTATAAAGGTCATAATGGAAGTCTTTATTGTGTATGATACAACGTATGACCATTGCTTAGCTAACTTATCTAAGGTTTTGCAAAGATGTGAAGTTGTGAATTTGGTCTTGAATTGGGAGAAATGTCATTTCATGGTGTGAGGGGGAGTTGTCCTTGGTCATGTTGTCTCTAACAAAGGCATTGAAGTTGACTAAGCAAAGGTGGAGGTGATTGAAAAATTGCCACCACCAACCTCTGTAAAAGGCGTGAGAAGTTTTCTCGAACATATCAGTTTTCATCGATGGCTTATAAAAGATTTTTCAAAGATTGCAAAACCTCTCACCCAAATTGCTTGTTAAGGATGTGCCTTCTGAGTTTAATAAAGACTGTTTGAGTATTTTTCACAGATTAAAAGAGGCATTAATCACCGCCCTAGTAATGCAAGCTTCAGATTGGGAGCTGCCTTTTGAAGTAATGTGCGATGCAAGTGACTATGCAGTGGGCACTATTCTAGGCCAGCGAAAGGGTAATAAACCATATGCCATATATTATGCAAGCCGCACTCTTGACGAGGTGCAAGTAAATTATGTCATGACTAAAAAGGAGTTCTTAGCAGTTACCTTTGCTTTGGAAAAATTTCGATCCAATTTAATCAATTCCAAGGTCATCATTTTCACAGATCATGCCGCTTTGAAACATTTAATGAAGAAATCTGATTCCAAACTCGACTCATCCGATGGGTCCTCCTCCTTCAAGAGTTTGATTTAGAAATCAAAGATGAGGCAGGATTGGCAAATGTGGTTGCCGATCATCTATCTCGTTTAGGCTCAGAGGCCACTCCTAGTGAAGAACTTTCCATTGATGATTCTTTCCCCAATAAGCAGTTGTTAGCTATATCCTGACAAGCTGCCCCATGGTATGCTGATATAGTGAACTTCAAGGTGTGCGGCGTGTTACCTCCAGGATTGTCCTATCAACAAAGAAAGAAGCTCTTTACCGATGCCAAATACTATGTGTGAGAAGAACCTTTTCTTTACAAGCTACGTGAAGATGGGATTTATAGAAGATGCTTGCCTGAAGATGAGGTCCGTAGTGTCTTACACTATTTCCGTGCTTCAACTTATGGTGGCCACTTTGGACCAGATAAAACGATTGCCAAGGTACTCCCAACAGGCTTCTATTAGGCCACGCTTTTTAAAGATGCAGGGACATTTTTCATGACTTGTGATAAATGTCAGCGAGCAGGGAATATTTTCAAGAGGCATGAGATGCCTCAAAGTGGCATACTCGAAGTAGAGTTATTTAATGTATGGGGAATCAACTTCATGGATCCTTTTCCTCCTTCCCATAACACCCTTTACATCTTTGTGGCGATTGACTATGTTTCTAAGTGGGTGGAAGCCAAACGATTCTAAGGTTGTCCTCAAATTTCTAAAGAAAAATATTTTCACACGATTTGGCACACCGAGAACACTTCTAAGTGACAACAGCACACATTTTTGTAACAAGCCTCTTGAGTCACTTTTAAAAAAATATGGGATATTTCATAAGGTCGCTACGCCTTATCATCCCCAAACATGTGGGCAGGTGGAACTCTCGAATAGAGAATTGAAACGCATATTGCGGAAAATGGTGGATCGGTCTAGCAAAGATCGGTCCTTAAAGCTTGATGATGCTCTTTGGGCATACCACACCACTACAAGACTCCTCCAGGCACCACTCCATACCGGTTAATGTTTAGAAAATCTTGTCGCTTACTAGGGGAGATGAAACATAAGGCCTATTAGGCTATAAGGGCACTCAATTTTGATCGCGGTCGGAGGGCAGAGATAACTAAACAAGCTCGACGAAATAAGGTTGGAGGCTTATGAAAATTCACGTATTTACAAAGAACAAACTAAGAAATGGCACGACAAACATATCATGACGAAGCGTTTCGAAAAAGGTGATATGGTCCTTCTATTTAAATCAAGGTTGAGATTGTTTCCGAGTAAACTGAAATCCTGATGGTCGGGACCATTTACCGTCACCAAAGTTCAACACAGTGGAACAGTGGAGATCTGAAGTGAGTCTACCTGAGCTTTCACAATCAATAGATAGCGATTGAAGTCGTATCTGGTGGGACAACCAATTGAAAAAGCCAATACTCACATGCTAACAACCATAGAAGAAAGGTTAAGCGCAGCAAAGTTTCCGGGTAATTTCTGACCCTAACCTCCTCTACCTCCTCCTCTCTGATCTTGTTTTATGATACTCCCCTTACCTTTCTATTATGTGCCCACATTGAGGGTGATCTGTGATTCAAGTATGGAGGAGTTAGTCATTATATTTGGCGTCTGATGCCTGTTTTTGTTTGGTGTGTTTGTACTTTTTATATGTTTTTAGTGGTAGTTTTTATAGTTTTTGATTTTTTAGTATTTAGTTTTGTTTAGTAGTGCATTTAGTTTTCTTCTAGGTTGCATTTTAGTTTCTTTCTTTTATTTGTTTCTTTTGCATTTTAGTTTGCATTTTTTGTAGGAGCATGCCCAAAAAAACAAATGAAAAAAGTATTGAAAAGTGAAAAAAACACAAAAAAGAAAAGAAAAGAAAAGAAAATCCTCCGATGATGATCTCTATAGATTTAGTAGTTTTCTATGGTTTAGTTTGATCCTTTGATTTGCCCAAATCGTGCATGAAAGTTTACAAATGCGTTTTCGAAATGAATTCCATGTTTTGACCACATGTTGGATGCAAGTTGATTTACTCCATGAGTCTTTATAAGATTTTAGCATGTGTTTACTAGTGAGCTAGCATTGTTTTTGGTAAAATCCCATGAAAGTTTGAGCCTTTAGAGACTGTTCATCAAATTAGTCTCATATTTCTTTCATGTGTGACTCTTACTTGACGTTAATTCTCTAGAACTTGCTTTGATTCTCGTTCAAGATCACATTGTAATCAAAAATTTATAAAGATTGAATTTTTATAAATTCATTTGAATGAATGGTACAATCTCTATAAATATAATGATCCTTTAATTTTATCTCCTATTTAGGATGGATTTTTCAACCTTTGAATGAAGGGGGGTAGGGGCCTATTCACAGGAAAATTTCCCCCTTCCCCTTGAAAGTCAAGATAGGCATTGACTTGAGTTTTGGACCTAGGCCTTTCAATTAGGCCTCATCCTAGATTGCTTTGACTTTCAATTGCTTTGACTTTGACTTTGACTTGGGAGTCTCCTGGGTTTGGGCTCAGCATTGACTTGGAAGCTGCCTCGAGCTTTGAGCGGACGTTGACTTGAGAGTCGTTTGACATTTGACTTGAGAGTCGATTTAGGCCTTGACCTTTGATTTCGATTTAGGCCTTGACCTTTGACTTTGATCCTTTGACTTTGACTTTGACTTTGACCTTGACCTGATTTCGACCGCGCCTTGGTATGAATGTCATTCGGATTTTAGATCGTGACTTGACTTGGTAGTCGTCTTGAGCCTCGGTTTGAGCTTTTACTTAAATTTTGAACGAGGCTTGATTTGGAAGTCATTTGGGCTTCATCTTGGACTTGACTTGTGAGTCTTTAGACTTGACTTATAAGTCTTTGGGCTTGATTAAATTAATTAAAAGGGTTGACCTAATTAATTTATTTTATTTTATTTTTGGTACGGCACAAATAAATTTTCAGTGCCTATAAATTGCTCCTCGAGACAAGGTCACGTCCGAAACTTGTCGTTTAAGCATGACTGATGTCTCGATTTTCTTCTATCATATGTTCACGACAAATGCCTTGAACATGCTTTGATTTGCTCTTCTCTCTTTCCTTTTTTTAGGAAAATTTGAGCAAATGATAAACTCTCATGTTTTTTTTTGGTCCTTGAACATGCCTTGATATGATAATTCTTTTGGTCGAAGAATTGGGGAATGTGGATCATGGGCACGGTGAAGAGATCTCGAAATAGAGCCCAACCAATAGGTTCTAGCTCTTATTCTTTCTTCTTTTTTTCACATAAGGCTGGGCCTGTTTTTGTTTCCAAGCCATGGCCTACATACCTTAAGCCTGCTACCTTTTTTTTGCCTTTTCCTTCTCATTTGAACTTGGACTGGGCTGCCTTCACTTCTTCCCTGCTTTCTTTTCTTTCGTTGTGTAGGCTGGGCTTGGACTACTTCAGCTCCTCTCTTCTTTTTTTTTCCTTTTTTGCACATGGGCTGGGCTTCCTCTTAAAAGAACATGCGCGGGCCTGGCCATAAGCCATACAACCAGGCTTGGTTTGAATTCATTTAAGTCATCATGCTTGACTCACGTGACCTTTGCTTCTTTTGGCTTTATTTAGCCAACACGCGGGGGGTACATGAGGGTTGCTATTCCCCCTTTTTCCTTATTTCCTCATTACCCATCAGAATGCCCAGACACCTAAGCAACCCCATTTGTTGCTGACACAGTAGCTAATCTTGCTCCCTGCTGCTATTGGTCTTCATGGTGGAGGCACGCCCAAGATCGACCCCTTTGCTCAACCATTTCCATTTCGTTTGTTTGCCATCAAACACCAAGCAACCTCAAAGCCCTGTGCTCTGCGCAGCCACTATTGTTCTTCTTTTTCGTCATTATCCAGCCCCCAGCAACCAGAACCTCCAAGCTACTACTGCTACTGTCCTCTTTCTTTTTTTGCACAGTTCAGTCCTTCTTCTTCCTCTCGGCTGTCTTGTACCCTCGAACCCTGCCTCACGTTGCTATTGCTACCTCTGGTCGTTTTATGGTGGAAGGCGTCCCCAAAGGCTCGATAATTTTTTTTTTTGCACGCCATTTTTACTCCTTGCTGGTAATCAAAGGTACAAACTTTCCCCATCCTTCCTCTATTTTTGTGTTTGTTTTCTTTGTTTTTTGTAAACATGGTGGATTTAGAGTAATGGCATGGGGAGTTTGATAGGCTTTTGAAATGGGGTTTGATTGATGGTGTTGGGTATGCATTCAAGCTAGATGGATGTAAATTTTGCTCTCTTTTTTTTTTTTGAGCCATAGCAGAGACTTCCTCATTTGGGGGAAGAAAAAGAACCCTCAAATGGAGCCTTTTGTGTAATGTGATTAATGCTCAGTATTGATCTTTAAGGGGCTCTATTATTTTGTTGGAAATGCCTAAGTTAAAACTTTTTGCAAACTCGACTCAAAACTCCCCTGGAATGGGGTTAGAATGGGGTTAGCCATATTTGAACATGGGGCTTGAAATAGGAGCTTGAGGGGGGGGGAGAGAGAGAGTAAAGCTTGACCGCTTTCTTTTTGTTGGATTTCTCTGTGAAATGGAGAAGTTAATGCCAAATTTCACCAATGTGTCGCTCTCTCCATTGTGTGCATATTGGTATTGCTATGGCTGTTGAGTACCTTGACACTTTGGTCTTGATTTGCTTTCTTGAAATGTGAAATTTTTTTTTTTTTTGGGTGAAATGTGAAATGGGGTTACTGTTTACTATTTAGGAGTAAAGAATTTTTTGTGTAGCCAAGTTATATGTTAAATGAGGAAGTTCTTTTTTTTTTCCATTCATGCTCATTGAGTTATGGTTCGCTTGCAACTTGGCGTAGTATTGAAGTTTGCAATGTTGTGTCTTGTTTTTGAAGGACTTGTCTTTTTTTGATAACCATGGATAATAAAGGTGGTAACTTTGGATGAAACACATCCAAAGGAAACCACTGTATTAACCTGAAAAGTCTTCTCACGCCTGCTTGCGCCGTTATAACGCTGCATTCATTTATTGTCACGCTTTTCGCGTATCACAACATCATGCTCACTTGCTAAAAGATCGGTTTTTTTTTGGTCGCTTGTGCTTATTATTTTGTTGAATGCCGAGACCCTTTTTCGTTGCGCTTGTATTGTTGCTTGCATAGGTTGAGGAGCCATTTGAAGAACCACTTGCGAAACGGTTCGCCGCTAGGCCTTAGGCCTAAAACGGATATCTATACATATAAAAGTGGTACGAAGACTTGAAGAACCACTTGTAAAACGGTTTGCCACTAGGCCTTAAGCCTATAACAGATACTTATACACCCGAAAGTGGTAGGAAGACTTAAAGAACCACTTGCGAAACAATTCGTCACTAAGCCTTGGGCCTAAAACAGATACCAATACGCATGAAAGTGGCACGAGCAACGAGGAGCAGCTGGGCAGCAGAAAATCAATATTTTGATTGATTTTGCTTCACACTTCTTCCTTCTTAATATTTGTTTTGCCTAGACGCCGCTTTATTTACTGATTTCTTTCCTAAAAAAGAATCTAACTTTGTGTTTTCTTCTGTTTCTAGGTGATTTATAGTGGTGCATCTTAAGGAATTTTAGTGTGATGGTAAGCTTCTTCTTTCCATCGTGGATAAGGAAGATGACAAACCCCAGTTAGGGAGTTGCTTCCGAATCTACCATCCTTTAAGGAGGGAGTTGCTTCCGAATCTACCATTCTTTGAAGAGGCCGAGAGCTAATCAAGCGTGTGTTATAGAGCCATCGTCCTTTCCTTCTAAGTTCTCCATTCGAGTGGAAAAGGGCACGGAAGATGGTTCAGTTGGGTACTTCTTGTAGAGCGCGTATCACGACAAGTCCAGCCTTCTCACCAAATTCCTTATACTTTGGCGCCGTATTACATTCGGCGAATCCAGATGGGGCCCGAGCATGCTTCTTTATGGCAATTTTAGCTACATTCTCTTGTACTAAAATGGACAGAGCATGTGCTCTCTTGCTTCGAGGCGCGCCTGTAGAGATATGCCTTATACCAGGCAGTGTATGCCCCGCTCTACTCCTACAGCCGCGACATGCATGTTTTGCACGCCTTTTGTGAGAGTTGGTGTCCTACCACCAACACCCTTCACACCATATCTGGAGAAATGTCTATCTTCTTATGGGATTTGCATAAACTTGGCAGACTCCCAATCAGCGGCAAGATCTATGATGAGACTGTCCCTAGTCTCCAAGCCTTTGAGCATCGGGGTAAGCAGAATTTGAGGACTATACCATCTTCCTGTAAATTCCTGTTTTCTACTTTTAGATACTTAAAGGATGCCTATCTGTAAGAAGGGCGTCAGTGCTAAGCCTTGGATCGACTTCTAGTGTGAGAAGAAGCTCATCCATAACCCCCCAACACGGTGTCACCCTCGTAGCTCGACTCCCACAAGGACGCAAAATCCTAGTGGCTAGATTCAGCCCCAAGATCTTTGTTGGAGTCGTGATGAGTTAGAAGTCTTCAGAAGCTTGGGGGTTCCCAAAGAGAAGAGAGAGAGCACCTATCTTGTCGCGTTCTTATCATGTTGGTTGTGCGTTCTTGTGCTTCCTGAGACCGAAGAGAAGTTCATTCGCCCGGGCACTTTTGAGGTTGCCAGCATGATGGCATCTGGTACCACTTTCAGTCTGGTGATACCTATGCTAGCCAGCATCTACCATGGCCTTAATAGGATTACTAAGGCTACGAAGCCTTCCCATTCGCGGTCATTCTTCCCCTGCCACTATCTCCATGGATGGCTCGCCCATTATTTCAAGACTCACCATGTATTGCAGCCTCCCCCTCCGAGTCCTTTGATGGTGATCTACTCCGGGCTACAAATGACGCGCAGCAACCTTGGGGATGCTCGTGAGCTCATACACAAGGGCAGAGTGTCTAACCTAGGCTGTTTAATGCTAGGAAGAAATCGATCAAAGAGCCTCATCGACGATGGAAAGTTGGATGTGGATAAGTCAGGCCACCTAATCTCTCTTCGAGATGGTTTCCTTACTATTCGTCGGGGCGCAACCTTCTATGTCGAACCCCGTACTGGTTCAGCAGGCAGTTTGGGTTTGCCAGGGGATTCTCGAAGTACATCTCGAGGATCCTTACACCTAGAAGGTGTCATATGAGAACACCCTTCTATATTAGAAGTAGCTCCTCTTCTTGGGGACTACGTCTCAAGGCGTTCTTCCTTGTTACTCCTTGGCATTGAGTCAACACATCTCCTTAATTTAAAAGATTTGGTGGTCAAAGGTGACCATTAGTAACCTTCGATCTAATGCTTCTGTCGTGCAGAAGAGCACAGAAGCAAATTCATCCAAGCAAGACAAGGATGCAGAGGCTGGCTCATCGAAGAAGGCTGAGGGAAGAAAGGAAAAGATCCTGTGGCCGATTTAGATGCTGAGGGCCCAAAGTCTGGTGATAACCGTCATGGGTCCCCGAGAGTTCACCTCGTTAACAGGAAGAGAGGTCTAGCGCTGGGCAGTGATAGCGAGCCAGAGTCTGAGGTGAACTTTAGACATAAGGGGCACAACAGGTATGAGACTGTGACCCCCAGGGATGCTAGAGTCAACCTTAGGGATGACTTTTTTGATAACATCCAGAGCTGGTCAGGTGAGACAGCCGATCTTGAGGACGTATGCATCCTTTTTTCGGCTTTTACTGTCATTTTCTTTTCCTTTGTTGCTTTGGTTTTGATTAGGATGGAATGATTCTATACTTATTTATTTCACCCCTCTTTTTTTTCACATTGGGGAGTTTGACCTAGCACAAGAGGCTACATCCATTGTCGACGAGCAGCTACTCGAGGATGTCAGCCGCGTTGCTAAATCTTCTACCCCCAAGGCAACCCCAGATATTGGCAAGGATATTGAGATTGTGGGGACGCAAACACCCCCTCATAAGGTTGGGAGTGCAGCTTTTAGGGATGCGTGCATCAGCTACTCAGAGCTAACATTAAGTTAATGGACCTAACTCTCTTTAGGTAGCCACAAGGGGGTTACTCTCTGCTCCCGCCGATGTTGGCACCCCTGGGGGTTCGAAAGGAAGACCCTCTTATATAGCTACTCCCTCCACTACTTCTTTCTATCCCAAACCTGGCTCCTAAAGTATCTTCATCACTGCTATATGAGTGACAGGGTTCAAGTGCTTGACCAGTTTGAAGAATGCAAAATTTGATGAAGTAGAGGGAAAACTTCAAGGTGTCCCAATGCTCTACAAGGGGATTGAGTGGCTCTATGGAGACCCGACCCCTTTGAGGAAGAAGGTGGAAGATTATGGGAGCGCTATATCGGCTTTCTTATCATTAAAGAAAGCAGCCTCCTTATGCCGCCACCCAGATGATGTGGCAAAAGAGAAAGCATTGTGCGCTGAGCAGGTCAATCTTGCACGATCACACTTTACCATGGCGTGTGCAAATCTTTGGTGCCTCGACCGAGAGACTTAAGGGAGTGGAGCAGAAGATTGCTGACTTGAAGGATGCGCTTTGCCTTACCTAGGAAGAGGAGCACTTGCTTAGGGATGACGTCCAGGTCCGATCTTCCCTTGTGGAGGCTGCTGAGCAGGTAGTTTATGTGAGATCTAAAGCGCTTGTCGACCTTGAGATGGTGCCCACTCTTTCACCTGACGATGCCAAGGAGTTGGAGAGGCATGAGCAGGTTATGCTAGCACTACAATCCGCGCTCAACCCCGACACTTAGATGGACACCAATTGATGTATCGCTCAACTTATTTTGCTTTTTTTTTGTAATAAACATTTGTAATAGACTTTGTATCCTCTATATGAAATTTGATTGTTGCCCTACTATCCCTCTTTTATTATGTTTGACTGTACTTGGTATTTTGTTTACCAAGCTGCCTACACACTTCTGGAAACATTGCAATTTCTAATAAGATCAGGTCATCACATAGTTCAACAAAATAAATTTTGTATATACTTTGTTTTACCATGCACAGTTTATACTCTTGCGGGCTAGGAGTATTATAATGATTTTTTTATTGAGTTTGTTTTTGTTGTTCACAGTTCATACTCTTACCGGCCAGGAGTATTACAATGATTTTTTTGTTTGAGTTTATTTTTGTCATTTATAGTTTATACTCTTGTGGGCCAAGAGTTTACAATGATTTTTAACTTAAAAGAATGAGCAGTTTAGGCTCTTACTTAGGAGCTTGACAACATCCTATCTCAAGGATAATAATGCTTTAAGAACTTGCCATTTATGAGTCCTACTCGAACCCCTTGTCCATCTACTATCTTGTAAGCACTATTTGAGTATACCTCACGGACAACATAAGGACCTTCCCATTTAGGAGAGAATTTGCTTCCTATCTTGTGGGTCATGATGATTGACCTTTTCAGCGCAAGCATATGATCCCCAACTTGGAGCGAGCGTAGTCGAACCTTTTTGTTGAATGCTCTTGCTAGACGAGCTTGGTAGCATTCTATCTTTTGTTGTCCCTGAAGTCTCTTCTCATCAAGGGCCTCCAGCTCAGCTAAGTGAAGCTTGTGATTGTCGTCTTCTGTCAAACCTTCCTGTATGGCGATGCGAAGCAACGGGATTTGGAGCTCTAATGGTATAACGACTTCAATTCCATATGCCAGAGTGAAGGGGGTCGACTGTGTTGGCATCTTGTATGTGGTTCGGTATGCCCAAAGAGCCCCGTTAGCCTTTTATGCTAATCCTTTTTAGACTTTGCGACAACTTTTTTGAGTACATTGCAAAGTGTTTTATTAAAGGCTTCTGCCAGGCCGTTTGCGGGGGCATGGTACATGGAAGACTTGTGCTGGGCAAACTTAAACTTCTCGCACAGGCTAGTCAATAGGCTGTTGATGAAGGTTTGCCATTATCAGTGATAATGTACCTCAGCACACCATATCGATGGATAATATGCATCCTTATGAAGTCAACCGCAGTTTATTTTTTACCTCCCTTAATGGAATTGCTTCCACCTATTTAGAGAAGTAATCAGTGGCAGCCAAGATGTAGGAGTGACCAGCAGACAATTTAGGCGGGATTGGTCCAACGACGTCAAGCCCCCATGCCTCAAAAGGCTAAGATGCAACCGTTGGGTGAAGAGGTTCTGGAGGTTGATGTATAAAGTTGGCATGGAACTGGCAAGCATCACACCTCTTTGCATAATTCATACAATCTTGTACCATAGTGGGCCAGTAGTAACCCATCCATTCAATGCGATCGCATAGCCTAGGCCCTGATTGGTGTTCTTCATACACACTTGAATGAGCTTCCGTCATTGCTTGCCTTGCTTCTTCCATATCCAAGCATCGTAACCAAAGGCCAAGAAAAGAGCGTCCATAGAGCGTTCCGTTGCAATAAAGAAAGCTCAGAGCTCTCTGCTATGTTTCCGTCTTATGCCTTGGATCACTAGGAATTTTTTCTTGCTTTATGTACTCAATTATAGGTTGGCGCCAGTCTTCTGCATCTATTTCAAGAACACAGATCACATTGATATCTTCCTCTGAGTCTTCATCATCGGGCGGAACAACCCAGCGGCCACATACTGGAATGGTCATTCTTTCCTCTGCCCCTAGTGCCAAAGTGGCTGCGAGGCTTGCAAGTGCATTAGCCATCTTGTTGGCACTCCTTGGCACATGCTCTAACTTGACTATGTCTAACTTGTTTTGCAGGCACACTACTTGCTTGTGATACGGGACAAGGTCTTCTTTCTTAACCTCATACTCGTCAAGTAGTTAATTAATGAGTAACTGCGAGTCACCATATACGTTAAGGTCCATAATCCCCCTCTCAATAGCCATTTGAAAACCTAAGCTGAGCGCTTGATACTCTGCCACATTGTTCGAGCACAACTGAGTAAGCATAAATGAATATAGGAGAATGTGCTTTTCAGGGGAGATAAAGACCACTCCTGCACCAGCGCCATCTCGCTTAGCTGCACCATCGAAATACATTTCCCAGGGAGGGAGGATATCGATGTAGAACACTTCTTCCCCTGGCAAATCATCATTTAGCTCTAATAATTAGGAATTGGATGATCTGCTAAGAAATCTACCAATGTTTGCCCCTTAACTGCTCTTTGGGGTACATAGATGAGGTTGTACTGCTTTTGGATTACAGCCCATTTTGCCAGTCGTCCATTTAAGATTGGCCTAGATAAGATGTACTTGATGGGATCAGCTTTGGAGATTACCTACACTGTATAGGCCTGCATGTAATGTTTGAGTTTCTGGATGGCAAAGATGAGCGACAAGCACATCTTTTCGATGGGAGAGTACTTCAATTTAGCATCAACCAATGTACGACTTAAGGAGTACAGGGCGACTTCTTTTCTTTCCTCGTTTTCCTATACACATAATGCTCCTAAGGATTTTCCCTGAGCGACAATGTACAGTCTGAGAGGCTTGACAAGGATGGGTTCCCCCCAACACCGAATGATGGGATAAATACTCCTCTATTTTCTTGAAAGCCGTACGGCATGATTCGTCCTACTCAAATGGTGCACCCTTTTTCATAAGGTGGCGGAAGGGCTGGTAATGTCCTGCAAGATTTGAGATGAATCTTCGGATATATGCCAAGCGACCTTGATGTCTGCCAAGCGACCTGAGATTCTTAGGCTCAGGCATCTCTTGGATTGCTTTGATCTTCGATTGGTCGATCTCAATCCCTCTATGATGAAAGATGAAACCCAAGAATTTTCCAGAGGTGACACCAAACACGCACTTGAGTGGGTTCATCTTCAATTGACATCTCCCTAATCGCTCAAAAATCAGACCAAGATCTTGTAAGTGGTTTGCCCTCTTTTTGGACTTGACCACCTAATCATCGACATAGCACTCAACTTTTTTATAGAGCATATCACCAAAAATTGTCTGCATTGCCCTTTGGTAAGTTGCTCCTGCATTCTTAAGTCCGAAGGGCATCACCTTTTAGCAAAAAGTGCCTTTAGGTGTGTGGAAAGTTATCACCTCTTGATCTTCTGGTGCCATCAGAATCTGATTGTATCCTGCGGTACAATCCACAAATGACAGCACTTCACGTCCTGTTGTTGAGTCGATCATGAGTTCTGCGACAGGCAGCGGCAAATTATCTTTTGGACAAGCGTCGTTCAGATCTCGGAAGTCTACATAAAGACGAAGTTGCCTATTTTTCTTCCTGACAGGCATGATATTTGCGATCCATGTTGGATATTTGACCTCGTGAATGAATCCTATCTCTATGAGTTTGTTGACCTCTTTTTTAATTTTCGATACCCTCTCTGGGCGAAAACGTCACTGAGGTTACTTCTTAGGCGAAATACCTCTTTTGATGGATAGGCGATGGACTGCGACCTTTTGGCCCAACCCAGGCATTTCTTTATAGCTCCAGGCAAACATGTCCTTGTACTCAGACAGAAGTTCTAAGTACTGCTTTTCCTCTTCGGGTGTAAGTAATAAGCTTACGTAGATAGGACGTAGCTCTTCATTGGTTCCAAGATTCAATTCTTTCAACTTCATAAACTGTAGCCTGGCCCCCATCTTCGAAAGCCTCTGGGGTTTCTGCCAGCTCTATCTCTGAGTCTGAGTTATCACATTCTTAGGCTGTGATATGATTGGAAGAAACATCATCTTCTTCCCTCCGCCTTCTCGTTAGAGTTAGAGTTCGTTTGCTGACCTGTGAAGATCGTAGTGCGCATCTTTACTCTTAATGAGCCATCCATCTTAACGTCTAAGCTGGAGAAAATGCCTCATATGAAAAGGGATAGAGCTTTAAACTTCATTTATCACTCCTAGGCGACTAAACGTAGAACTTTTCTCCTGCTGAAGCTGTGGGCTTGGAGACGTTTCACCAGTTTTTACTCGAGCAAAAACTGAACGCTTTGGCAGGGGAACATCTTTGATCCTGTTAAAAACAGAGATTTTGTAGCCTTTCCCTTTTCTTATACGCGTTAATAGTGACGGACCTTTTTTTAAAGTGGATGGTTGTAGCCTATCAAACACAGAGGGCTTTGGATTAGGTGGAGTACTTTCATCTTCGCTCTCATCTACCTCTTCAGCTGAGATGTGTTGAATCACCACCTTCTTGTCCTTTCGTCGCCCAGAGATCCTGACTGGCTATGGTGGCGTGAAACCCAGTCTAACTTTAGAGACGCCTACTGAACCCCTCTACTCCTGAATCTTTCTCTGAGTTTCAGTAAGTTTGTGAGGCTTGACTTTAACTACCTTTTCTAAGGTAACTAGATTTTGAAAGTCATAGCCATCCTTTTCCATAAGCTTATAGGTGTTGGGATCAAATCCTTCCTCAGTCTGCACACTTAGCAAGTCATTGCTTTCTTTAGAAGAGATGACAAACCCTGAAATAAGGGGCCGACTCATCTTAGCCTGCCACATCTTAAGGGTTAGAGCTGTTACACCCTCTTTTAGGGAGGTTATGCTATCTCCATCTCCCTTAGTAGCTTTAGTGTCAATGCTACTGCCTATGCACTCACCAAAGGGCAATTCGCCCTCCTTGTGGCGAGACTTAGGTCTGTACCTTAAAATTGGTGGCAATGATCCCGTTGAAGCGGCAGTCGATTTAGCAACCTACTCAACACGAGAAGTGGTGCTTCCTTGCTTACTTGCTTCTTTCTTAAGCTGTTGCTTAGGAGGATCATCTTTTTTTGCTTGAGGGGCCTTCTTTGCGGCAACTTTGCCTGTGGAAGAAATTGCTGACGGCATGGTTTCCTTAGGTGCAGTACCTTTTTCGAAGAACCTCGCATCTGCAAAATGAGACTCAGCTTCAGTGAATGGCTTGACTTCCCCATTTATTTTCTTCTCCCCATCTCAGTAATACTTAAGGCACAGGTGTAATGCGAAAGCCACTATGCCATACTCATGAAGCTATGGTTGTCTAAGTAATAACCTGTAGGAAGTCTTAGCGTCGATTACATGAAGGATGGAGGATGTCGACAGATCTCTCATTATTAGTACAATACGAATCATGCCGATCGCACGCTGGCCTTTAAGGTTAAAGCCTTGAATCATTGTCCGACTCTTGAAAAGTTCTTCCACTGTGATACCTAGGCCGTTCATTACAGACTTGGGCATGATGTTGACAGCTGACCCTCCATCCACAAGAATGCACCTGACTTTCTACTCTCTAATGTAACCAGTCATAAACAAAGGATAATTATGGGGCTTGGATCCCAACGATAAGTCATCGTTAGTAAAAGTAACTGTGGTGTTCCAAGAGGCACACTAAACAGGGCTTTCTGTTGATCCTTCCACATCCCTAACTTTGTCAGCGTTAAGTGCTGGGTGTTGTAAGGCAGCAACAACATGTTGCCGCATCACATCAGGCAAACAAAAGATTTGCCCCCAACCCATACGAGCTGGCATAGCCTCCAGGACAGTCAAGGTCTTGTTAGCTACTCTAAGAGACTCCTTTTGTCCATCACTTCCTTCGTCTTCCTCTTCTTTGAGCTCAGAACATAAGGTCATGTTGATTGTAATTTTCTATAAAAAAAAAAAAAACGGTTGAGAAGAACTCCTCAAGTGTGACAGGGACCAACAGCTCCTGCTCAAGGAGGTCAATAGGCATAATTTCGTGCCTTTTAATGTTCTTAGACATCTTCTTACCTTTTGAATGACGAGGGCACTTCTTTCTTTCTTGCCTCTTCCTATGGTAGCGAGGCGGCGATTGCACTTGGCTTTGCTTCCCTGGCCTCCGGTCAGTGACAAGAGTCCATCCCTCATCATCATCATTAGCTTTATTAGAGACATCCACAAAAAGATCAGTCTCTGTCATAGGTCCTTCGGATTCAATTGGAACTACCACAGGCTTCAGACTTCCAAACTGAATTGTAACTAATTTCTCCTTAAGGGAGGAGATCAATTCAATGTTTACTCTCCTCTGAGATCGAGTATGCTTTTGCTTCCAGTGCGATGAAGAACACTCCAGCTAGGTAGAGATATCATTTGTCTCGATAGTGTCATCCAAATTCAATATTATTTTCCCAACCCTAGCAAGTTGCATAATAGCTCCTTCAGCATAATGCATTTCTCAAGAGGGTGACTAATCACCCTATGATATCGACAATATTTTGCGTCGGTAACTTTTCTAACTTCTTCAGGGCGTTTTGACTTTGGAAGCTCGATAACTCCATTTTGAAGGAGATCGTTGAGCATTCCTAACAAGTCTGAGTCAGGGAAGGGATATTTCTTCTCGTGTAGTTTCTTTAACGTAGGATGCTTCTTCCCAGTATCCTTGGCGAACCCACTTTTTTTGTTTTTATGCTTGGGCTTTCGGGAGATTCGAACCGGTTCCCTAGTTGAAGCAGCCACGGATTCTTTGTTTGAGGACTTTGAGGACTTGGGATTTTTCTTGAATTCACCCTTGTCCTTTTTAGAGTCAAGTAAGGAAGAAGACTTGCTACGGTAATTTGCCATTGTCATCTCCATATCATGAGCCTTCGTTGCCAATTCCTGGAAGGTCCTTGGCTTACTCATTTGTAAGACATACAATAAATCCCACTCCATGCCTTGAGCACACATTTCAATAGCTGAAGCTTCGGACAGACGGTCTTTGCACTCGAGACTAAGGGATCTCCAGCGATTGATGTAGTCAAGGACTGGCTCGTCCTTTCATTGTTTAGTGTTCGTCAGCTTTGTCATGCTAATGATACATTGAATGCTGTAAAACTGATTCAGGAACTCCTGCTCCATTTGTTCCCAGCTATGAATGGACTGTCTGTGTAGCATTTGTTCCCAGCTATTAATGAAGTGAGTGATATGCTGTTTAGGGTTGCCTTTGCCATCGAACTGGCTGAACTTGGGAGGCTGACAGCCATGGGGCATGTGAAGAGCATCAATCCTCTTTGTATAGGGCTTTGTATACAAGTGAGTCTTGTGAGACCCTCCTCCCAGCTAAGCCTTGACTGTATTTGCTATCAAGCTCTGAATCTGCTCAACAGTCATTGAGCCTAAAGAGCAATCGTTATTTGCCTTGCGCTCATTCTCAGATTCTTCACTGTGGTTGGACTCTTTATCAGAGTCTTCAATGCCTGAACCTTTGTTGGAAGCTTTAGATGACTTCTTACCAACTTCTTCATTAGCTCAGCAATCTGGCCGTTCTGGTGCTTGATTTGGGCGTCCTTTTCTGCACTCTCTTTGGAGAGCCTATATAGCGAAGCCTTCATGCTTGCCAGTTGTTCTTCGAAGTTAGTAGCCCCTGTCATCATAACTGGTATGATGACAGTGTCAAAGGATTCAGCTTCAGCACGTAAGGAAAGTGATCCCTTTGAGGGTGCCAAAGAGGAATCGCTGCTTAAATATCCATCATCTTCAAGATTGAAGGATTGGAAAGTAGGGTTGGTATGGGTTTGGAGTTTATCCATGACATGCGGATTTGTTTGTAGCATGATGATGCCAGCAATAGCTTTTTGCTTCAACACATTTGCAGCGATTTGATTAACTTCATCAGATACCTTGGAGCCAAGGTTTTAAATCTCATGTGACTGTGATGGTGCAGCCATAGGTGATTGCTCTCGGGCGATAGCGGTAGAAGCTCTTGTCATGCTTCTAGTCATGACACGACCAGGTGGAGCGCTAGCAGTTGTTGATGCTTGAGATGCAGATCGAAGAGCTTTCCCTGAAGATTTGGTGATGGCATTCTTAGGGGACATGCTATCTTTGAAGGTGCACAGAGTTTGTATTTTGGAGAAAGAGATGAGAGGCAGAGATCGTCCCACCCGGCATACCAAATTTTGTAATCACAAGAATTACAAAGATTGAATTTTTATAGATTCATTTGAATGAATGGGTACAATCTCTATGAATACAATAATCCTCTGATTCTATCTCCTATTTAGGATGGATTTTCTAACTTTTGAATCAAAGGGGTAGGGGCCTATTTATAGGAAAACTTCCTCCTCCCCCTTGAAAGTCAAGATAGGCCTTGACTTAGGTTTTACGCCTATGCCTTTCAATTAGGCCTCATCCTGAATTGCTTTGACTTTCAATTACTTTGACTTTGACTTTGACTTTGACTTGGGAGTCTCTCGGGTTTCGGGTAAGCATTGACTTAGAAGCCGCCTCGAGCTTTGATCGGACGTTGACTTGAGAGTCGTTTGACGTTTCACTTGGGAGTCAATTTAGGCCTTGACCTTTGACTTTGATTTAGTCCTTGACCTTTGACTTTGACCCTTTAACTTTGACTTTGACCTTGACGTGGTGTCGACCGCGCCTTGGCTTGGACGTCGTTCGGACTTTAGGTCGTAACTTGACTTGGTAGTCATCTTGAGCCTCAGTTTGGGCTTTTACTTGAATTTTGGCTAAGCCTGGACTTAAAAGTCATTTGGGCTTTATCTTCGACTTGACTTGTGAGTCTTTGAACTTGACTTGTGAGTTTTTGGGCTTGAGTAAATAATAACAATAAGCACATAATTCTCCTAAAAAACAACACAAAATAGCCCTAAAATGATATACATATTGAGCACTTGTCAAACTCCCCCATGCTTAAACTATTGCTTGTCCTCAAGCAATGCAAAGATTAACAGTATACACATCCTCCTCAGGATAGATTTAGGTAACATTCAAATGGCAAAGCTAACCCAATGGTAGCGCAAAAAGATGCAAAAAATCATTAACAAATAGAATGGGGAATGAAATTTTCAAAGACTTTTAATAGACCATAATGTCAAACTTGAAAGTAATCTCCCTAAAATTGCCAAATACAGTCATTTAACAAGTGAAACAAACGAAACTAGTAAGGCCGGTAGAACCTCACTACAGTTATGTGGCACTAAGCACTCATGTGTTTGAAATGTATAGATTTATGAAAGTTCTCTCAAATCTCAGCCATTGACGCAAATCTACCATAAGCTTGACAAGATTCTCAAAATTCACCACCACTAAAAATGCAAACACATTAGACAATCATGAGGACTTTAATAGGGTTGTAACGAGGCTAAGGGTAAAGGTAAGAAGGGAACAAATGTCTTTAGAAATGAGGAGCTAGAAGCCAAAGACTGAGAGCTAAACAATTCCAATGCATCATACTACATCCTTCTTAAACCATATTAATTCAGAATAGATCCCCAAAAGAAGAGAGAGAGTCGAAAATCAAAAATAACTTACATTCCCACCAAAGCTAACCATTTTCTTCTTTTTTCTGATCTTTTTTTTTCATTTCTTTTTTTGCTTTCGTATATTTTTTCTTTTTTTGTGTTTTTTTTCTTTTTTTTTCCGTAAGCAATTATCATTTTTTTTCCAAAAAGGATAGCCAAGGGGAGGAATCCATAACGAACTTTAAATTCCAACTCTTCTCCAAACTTTATACAATAAAACAAGGGATCATTCAATATCTCACGACCCTGCACCAAACAATCAAATTACACCACAAGATATCATTCCATCTCACTAACGACCTATCAAACTTGATGCAAAAGAATATAACGCTCTTCTAGCCTTAGCTTAAAGGTAAGACAAATATTCGACCATGGGTTATAATAGGAGGTTCAAATCAAGAAAAACAGATATAGGCTCAAAGGGGCTAACAAGGGATACACTACACAACCAGGGTGGCTATTTGGCCATGGGGTTCAAATAAATCAAAGAAAAATTGTCTCAATCATATTTCATAAATGTATACGCGAAATGTGTGTAGGCACTAAAAATTTATTTGTGCCGTACTAAAAATAAAATAAAATTAATTAACTGGGCCAACCCTTTCCTATTCCCAATTTATGCTTGACTATAGTTATTTGATGTGTTTTGCATGATTTTTAGCATTTTTACCTAGCATTTGCCCTTCAATGACTATATTTTGACCTCCCCCATAGTCATCCATGTTATGTTACGACCGTAGAGCAATAAATGAGCAAAAACCTAGTTCCAGCATAGGCCACAGTCGGCCCGTGGTTTCTGCTACGATCCACGGTGAACCTGGAACTGTTGCCTCTTCGTCTTCTTTCGACTGTGTGGCTGAGATTAAGCGAGCTCTCCTATAAATAGCCTCATTCTGCAGCAGTAGAAAGCATCCCTTGAGCATTCCCAAGCAAAGCTAAAGCATAGAATAACATAGATTAGTGCTTTAGTTTCTTTCTTAAATTTTGTAGTTTTTAGTTTGGTTATTGTATTGGTGTGAGTACTGAGTGTGAGAGTTTGTTCTTGAGGCGGTTATGAAGCCCTTGGTTGAAGGCCATCTCATTCAATCCCCTTTTTGCTTAGATTTCGCCAATCGTTGCTTAATTCGTTAATCTTTTATCACGTCTGAATAGTTTTCTTTGGTCTAGGGATGTAGTAGTCTGTGGAAGTGTTGTTAGAACATGCTTTAATCTATACAATTGTGTTGATTTTCATGATTGGTTTGATTTCATTTTGTCAAGTGTTTGGATTGTTATGAGTTGATTTTTTGTTGAAATTTACTTGCACTCTTGAAATAATCGAGTGAAAAACTGAAAGCTGACATTTGTTTGTTGGACTGCTTGATTAGACTTAATATAACTTCGTCTCGAAAGAGAGACTTGCATGTTAAGAGGGCTAATAAGTAAGCAAAGATATTTAACTTGAATTAAGACAAATTAGTTTGAAAGAACGACTTCTAAATTTAGATGATTTCAAAAGAATAGATTGAGTTCCTAAAACAATTATAATTCCTTGAACTTAACCAATTAGAAGAAAGAACATGCCCATTATTTTTGATCCGATTTCCTCTCACAACTACGAGAATTCCTGGACGTTTTTCCCTTATTGATTTAGAAAAGCTTATTTGCTATTGTTAAATCGAATCCACTTGAACCAGAGTTCTAATTAGCACATTTTGATAGGCGAGACTCAGTAAGTTACATTAGTCCATGAGGAACAATATCCTCATTTACGCTAAGACCACCCATGCGCTTACGGGAGTTAATCAGTGTGTGTGTGTGCGTGCATATACACACATACACACACAC
>JAKOGI010002660.1:12500-94368 GCA_029747015.1 Carnegiea gigantea | reverse complement strand
GCCCGTTCTTTGTATAGAGCAGGTTCAAATAGACATTTTGTAGATATGTTATCGAAATAATAAACGAATAGTTATGGTAGACATGATTAATATTATAATTTAGAGGAGATAATGGGAAATTCAATGAAAAAGTTAAGTATACAACAACTTCGTGCATAACCAATGAGATTAGCAATTGAAAACTATATGATTGTAGAAAAAGTCTACATAAGTATGATGGAAACAGTAGATAGTGAATTTATTACAAAGCACGCTAAATGGGGAGATGATAAGTCAATCTATGATGCCTATGACGAAAAATCCATCTCCTCATCTTGTTGGTGAGCAAAAATTTATCTAGTGAAGTTAGGTAGAAACTATTTTGAAGTCGGTTTAGTTTGAGTTTCGCATCTAACACAAAACAAATTTGTTTTTTAACGAAAATAAATTGAACATTATATTTATGCTAATATATAACTTTTTTGACTATTTAAAGTGGCCCATTAGGGGGTGCTATTATAATTATGTATTCATAGTTTGTACATTTGGTTTTCATGTCAACTCAATAGCTTCATGAGTTTTGATATAAACTTCCCACGCCCTTATGTTGTCTTGCAAGAGATGAGTTGAGTTTAGATTTGTGGGTTGAGATATTTGTTAGTTTGAAATGTTATGGGGATTTGGGGCATTTTATTTTAAACGGTGAAAGATTAATTATAATTTTAGGTGTTTTATGAAAAGAATTTGATTGTTGGATTTGTATGGTTTAAAAGAAAATAAAATTTATTTCATTTTTTCTTGTGCATTAAATAGATTAGATTTTGGTCAATTTATTTGAAACATTAAAAAATTAATTATACTTTTAAGATTTACACGAATTAAATTCAATTATAAGATATGTATGCTTTGAAAGAGAAAGAAAAATATATTTTCTTCTGTTAAATAGATTATATAAATGTGAAAGAAATTCAACTTCACGGGCCTAATATAATGTTCGTGTTTTATTTTTATTTTTTTTATATTTCATGTTCAACCCTTGCAATATGTTAGATTATGCTTACAATATGTAATTTTTCAGCACAACTCTTATATATATATGATCATAATTAATATTGACTATATTATCAAATTCAAAGAAAAAGATAACAATGACGATAGCAACAATGGCGACAACAGCAACAATAGTAATAATGGAAATAATCATGGAAATCATATTTATATTTCTATTGTCTCTAATAATACATGCTCAAATGTATATTTATATTGGAAAAGACAAAATAGTAATAATAATCATGAAAATAAAAAATATTTATTATTTTTATATAAATGTGTATATTATATTATGCGTTAATAATAAGGTATCACATAAGGTTTTATGACTTGTTCAGTAATTATAATTCAGTTTCCTTAAGTTAAAACTTCTAAAACATGAACTTATTCTATAATAATGAAATAATAAATACTTTTATATCCATTATAATCTCTTAATTTCTCTTTGATAATTAAATGATCATAATTAATATTGACTATGTTATCAAATTCAAAGAGGAAGATAACATTGCCGACAACGACAATGACGACGATAACAACAATAGTGATAATAAAAATAATCATGGAAATTATATTTATTTTTCTATTATCTCTGATAATACATGCTCAAATTTATACTTGTATCAAAAAGTACAAATATTAATAATAATTATGAAATAAAAAATATTTATTATTTCTTTATAATTGTATATATTATATTATGTGTTAATAATAAGGTGTCACATAAGGTTTTATGGCTTGTTCAGTAATTATAATTTGGTTTCCTTACATTAAAACTTCTAAAATATGAACGTATTTTATAATAATGAACTAATAAAAATGTATGACGACAATAACAACAATAATAATAATGAAAATAATCATGAAAATCATATTTATTGTTCTATTATCTCTAATAATACATGCTCAAATTTATATTTGTATTGAAAAAATATGAACTTATTCTATATTAATTATTTTCATCTAGTAATCTTTCTAAAATATAAATGTATTCCATATTAATAAATTTGGTTTCCTTAAGTTAAAATTTCTAAAATATGAACGTATTCTATAATAATGAACAAATACAATTTTTTGTATTTATTATAATATCTTAATCTTTCTTTGATAATTAGATGATCATAATTAATATTGACTATCTTATCAAATTTAACAGAAAGATAACAACGACGACAACGATAATGACGATAACAACAACAATAGTAATAATGGAAATAATCATGGAAATCATATTTATTATTCTATTATCTCTAATAATATATGCTCAAATTTATATTTGTATTGAAAATACAAAATATTAATAATAATGATGAAAATCAAAAACTTTTTGGTCTTTAGGAACCACAAAGAGCAGTACAATACAATAAGGGAGGGAGGAATCGAACCTAAGACCTAATGTACCCAGTGAAGAGTATAATATAATGAAGGAGTGGGAATCGAACCTGAGACTTGATATGCTCAGTAAAGAGAGAGAGATTATTGCATGTGCTATATCTATTGATGCGGTTATCGAGATAAATTCAAGGGCTGAGATTGCCTAAGATTTTGATCAACGGTTGTAACAACATATATCCGAAATTCACTCTCATATTAGCATTTTCCATTTCCTTAACACTCAACCCCTTACACATTTTAGCACTTATAGTATAAAGATTAAGGATGAACTTGATTAATTCATTTGATTTCTTTTTTTTTTTTTTGGCATATATGATGCACAAAAGCAAATGCATGCAAAATTTAAACCCAAATACTTGGCAACAATTTTCAAAAACTTTATTAATTAAACTAGTTAGCACCCGCACTTATTCATTTGATAAACCTTCGTATTTAATACTTGGCATTGAATTGTTGAGTTTACACATTATCTATATTTATTTTGACCCACATGTGATCCTACAAATATTTATTGAAACTTGAAAGTAATCCACATGTGATCCTACATATATTTATATTAATTAGCTTGTAAAAAATTCTTTAAAAGGCAATTTTGATCAAACAGGTAGCTAAAGTAACTTATAAATCATACATGCGGTACAATATCTTTGTTGAAATAAAGCAAACCCTATGAGAAGCTAAGTTGATGAGATTATCTGATATAAACATATGTGCATGGCTAATTGGCTATTTTTAACCTACTAAATTTTTATGCTTCGACGAAATAAATGAAGTATTCCGGCATTTACTTTATTAATTGTTGTGATCATTCTTCACTCATTTATAAATAAAATAACTCATTTGAAAGTTTTATCCCTCACAAAAGACGATGTCTATTATTAGAAGTGCTATATACTTCAACTTTAGATTCTTTATATGCAATACTAAAATGCATAAATAATCTGTTACATATAAAAATAATTTGAAAATAAAGTTAGTGTTGTCAGAAGTATTTTGTATATATGAAATCTCTTCTCCAAAAAAAATTTACTTAGCATGCATATGAGGGGGCATTTAAAAACAGTTGACTCAAACAGTTACTGTAAACAGTTAACAGCGAACCGCTAACACCTCAAACATGGCTATAATCCTAATAAACTTTAAAATCATATTTTTATTTATTAAAATTTAGCCAGTCAAATAGCACTATAGCCCATTAAAAAATTGAAAGTTATCCCTACACATAGAAAGGTGAAACTATGAAAGCATGAAAAGCATACGAAAGAGCAACAAATGATTTCCATCAATTCCACCGCAATGAAAGGCGAGACAAACTTGACAACAAATCAAGATAAACCCCTTCTTAACCACTTTCTTAATTCCCCACCCCAGAACTGTTACTAGTTCACACACCACAGAAAATGAAGACCCCAACTCAGAAGCTCCTCCTCCTTTGTCTCGTGTTGTTAGTGATATTCTTGAGCCTTTTTCATAGGGGATCAACCTCAGAATTTGATGGCACTGGAGAGGAGGAGGAAGCATGGGTCAATGAGGAAGATGACAGTGAAGTTAACATGGTGCAAAGGCAGAGAAAGAGGTCCACTGAGTGTGATTTGACACAGGGGAAATGGGTGTTTGATGAATCTTATCCTCTGTATGATTCAAGCTGCCCTTACCTTAGCACTGCTGTTGCTTGTCAGAAGAATGGTCGCCCTGATTCTGACTATCAGAAGTGGAGGTGGCAGCCTTTTAGGTGCTCTATTCCAAGGTAAGTTCACTATTTGCCTACTACACTTTCTTTTTTCTTTTTTTCTTTTTTTTTTTTTGGGTGGTTGAGGGTGCATAGGGAGGTGTAGAGGGAAATGTTATGATTAGCTTTTCTTTATATTTGGCGCCTCTGTATTGTGTTTGCTGCTGTAGATTTGATGCCCTCCATTTCTTGGGAAAAATGAGAAAGAAGAGAATAATGCTGGTTGGGGACTCCATAATGAGGAACCAGTGGGAGTCTCTGGTATGCCTAGTCCAAGGAGTCGTCCCCACTGGCCGAAAGAGGGTGACATATAATGGCCCTACAATGGCCTTCCATGCCCTCGTAAGTTTTCCATCCTATTATTGTAAACAGGACAAATTGCATGTTATGATTCTTACATATTTTGAGTGTTGCTTAACTTTTATGTTGCTGATACGATTGACTATATCTGGGTCTTATTAGCTGATGTTTAAGCTGAATTTACAGTAGAAAATGTTGTTTGCTCACATAGTGACTTCTTATTTGGGAAATTATTTTAGGACTTTGAGATGTCCATTGAGTTTTGTTGGGCTCCTTTACTGGTCGAACTGAAGCGAGGTGCGGCAAATAAGAGAGTTCTGCACCTTGACTCGATCGAAGACAATGCAAGATACTGGAGAGGGGTCGATGTACTTGTCTTTGATTCAGCACACTGGTGGACTCACTCTGCCAACACTACCCCGTAAGAATTTGCATTATAGCATTCCTAGATGACTCATGAACTCGCACGTTTGATTCTAATGCATTCCAGTGTTTCTTCATGTTAGATCAGCATTTCTCATATTTGAAACCTGAATTCTAGGTGGGACTACTTCATGGAAGGAAACAGAATCGTTAAACATTTGAATCCAATGGTTGCCTATGAGTGGGGACTTGCGACATGGGCAAAGTGGGTGGACTTGAACTTGGATCCTCGCAAAACCAGGGTCATCTTTCGCAGTATGTCGCCTAGGCACAATAGGTAAGTCTTAATGCTTTAACTTCACAAGCTAATATCAAGCACCTGCATATGGTCAAATCTGACAAAAATTCAGACCCATCCTTAGTTTTCCATTACGCTGCTATGACTAACATATCTAAATGCCGGGACAAAATGCAGGGAAAATGGTTGGAAATGCTACAAAAAGAGAGAGCCGCTGCTATACTTCAGCCATCCGCACATTGTTGAACCAATGATCATCCTCAAAGGGGTTCTGAGAAAAATGAGATTTCCAGTATATTTGCAAGATATCACCAACATGTCTGGCCTCCGAAGAGATGGACACCCATCAGTCTACAACAGGGATCTTGCGCAAGAAGTGAACCAAAACATTGCAGAACACGGCTCCGACTGCAGCCACTGGTGCCTTCCTGGTGTTCCTGACTCTTGGAATGAACTGTTATATGCCATAATTTAAATGTCAATTATGAAATGTAATAGCTGCAGGTTGGAAGAAGCTAGAACTGTTTCTGTTTCTCTCATTTGGTTGTTTTGATCCTCTGGAGTGTATCATTCCTTTGACAAAACTTCTAATTATCCACTGGTAATGGTAATATTTCTAGCAGTGCTGGCAAAATTTTGCTCAATCTAGTTACCGATTCACACGATACAGGGGAGAACTGAGTATCGAATAGGCAAGTTTCTGTTGATTACAAACCAAGATACAACGTTTCCTATTTCTATTTTCTACACCTAATTCAACACCGAAGTTAGACTTGTCAAATTTGTCAATCCCAAAACAAAGCAGGTATTAGACGAAAGAAAATTGTCTAAATGTTCTGGATAATCCAATTTGTTTCATTTAGATTGTTCCGTACCAAACTTCTGGCCTCCTCTAGTTTTGAGACAGCATTAAGTACTCTACCTTTAAGAACTACAAATGCATTGGATCAAAGGAAAATAAAAAAGGGGTTGCTCTAAAGAAGTCAGCGAAGACATCAGATAAAATGAATAGCAAAATCTCACAGATTTAAGCATGTCAGATTGTAGAAGGCAAAAATTCTACGACAAATCGGATGATGTCACGTGTAAAAAAAAATGGACCAACCATAAAATGCCACGTGTCACGTTGACTTTGGTGGACCCGCTTGGTCAAAATTAAGTGCAGCCAATCAAAAGCCGCCACGTGTCATCGATGATGCAGAAATTAGTAATTATTGTCTTTATTTAAAAATAAGAAAATAATTATTGGGCCTAGGCCTAAAGCCCTGCTCTAACCCTAACCAGCAGAGCCTATAAATAGGGGTCCTCCCTTCTCATTTTAGAGAGAGCTCAACATTCAACATCCCACAGGTTCTAGAGCTCAGACTGCAGACAACATCCAACTATCAAGCAACAAGGATCAAAGTCAGCTAGCTCAATATCTTCTGCAACCTCAAATTGAAGTCTACTTCAGAGTTCTTCATCCAGTTTATCGATCGAGATCAAGCAACCTCGTCCTCGCATCGATTAATCTATCCAACAATATTCAACATTCAGCATTGGCAGAATTCAGAGCTCAGACAGCAAGGAGCATCCAGCTACCAAGCGAGAAGGATCAAGACTTGCAGAGCTTCAGAAGCCACAATCAGCCACTTGCAGATCAAAATCAAGAACAACCTTCAAAGTTCTTCAGCTGATTTGCATCAACCGAGATCAAGCATTAAGCCCTCGGAATACTCAAGTCATTAGGAGATCGAATAAGAGGATCAGTTTTATTGTATTAAATTCAGAGATTGTACCTACACCCTACATCAATGCAAGATTAAATTTGTTTATATCAATTTCTTATCTAATTTATTTTAGGCTCGAAATTTACGTTTACAAATTTGGCACGCCCGGTGGGACCTCTCTGCCTCTCATCTCTTTCTCCAAAATACAAAATTTGCACTCTTTTGAAGATAACATGGCCTCCAAGAATGCTTTGAAGAAGCAGACTATCGAATCTACATCTGAAGGATCTGCAAAGATTAGTATTGCATCTAACAATCGAAGCACCAGGGCGATGACTAAGAGCATGACCAAAGCTGCTGCCTCCATCACCTTAAAGCAACAAACAGTGGCTCCAACTTTGCAGTCACGCAAAACTCAAACCTTTGGCTTCAACTTGCCTGCTGATGGAGTCAATCAAACTGCTTGTCTTCCTAATTTGAAGCTAAAGACTCTTGCTATCTTCAATATAAAGAAGGTTCTACCATGTGGACTGGAAAAATTCCAAACCTACATCAATCCTGCCTTCCAACCTATCAGTGAGGAGGAGGATGATTATGGTAGCAGCAATTCTTCACCAACATTTTCAAGAGATTCAGTTTTCTCACAGGTTGAAGTCGAATCCTCCGACACTGTTATCATGCCAGTCATGGTGACAGAGACTGTCAATTTGGAGGAACAACTAGCAGATATGAAGGCCACCCTTGATAGACTCTCAAAAGAAAATGCGAAAAAGGATGCTCAAATCAAACGTCAAAGCAAACAGATTACTGATTTGACAAAGAAGTTGGGGAAGCGGACATCTAAAGCTTTCAACAAATGCTCAAGCAGTGAAGATTCTGACAAAGAGTCTAATCACAGCGAGGAGTCTGATGATGTACGCAAACCAAAGAACGATTCATCCTTCAGCTTGATGTCAGTTGAGCAAATTTAAAATTTGATAGCTAACGCAGTCAAGGCTCAGTTGGGAGGGTCTCACAAGAGTCACTTGTATACAAAGCCTTATACAAAGAGGATCGATGCACTTCATATGCCTAGTGGCTATCAACCCCCCAAATTCAACCAATTTAATGGAAACGGTAATCCCAAGCAGCACATAGCTCACTTCGTTGAAACCTGCAGTAATGCGGGCACTGAAGGAGATCGGTTGGTGAAACAGTTCGTGCGGTCCCTAAAAGGAACTGCATTTGACTGGTATAGTTACCTCGGAGTCCATTGATAGCTGGGGGCAAATGGAAAGTGACTTCTTGAATCACTTCTATAGCACGCGCCGCGTAGTCAGCATAACAGAGTTGACTAACATAAGGCAATTGAAGAAAGAGCCAGTCATCGATTATATTAATCGCTGGCGTACTCTCTCTCTGAAGTATAAAGACAATTTATCTGAATCTTCGGCTGTTGAGATGTGTGCCCAAGGGATGGATTGGGATATACTTTATGCTTTGCAAATGAACAAGCCCAAAATATTCCAAGAATTGGCAACACGGGCTCATGATATGGAGCTTACAATTACCTACTATGGAAGACGGCTCAGTGATGATGAATCAGTGGCATCGTCAAGAAATAAAAGCTCCATGCTCAGAGACTCCGAAGAGAAAGAATGTCCTTATTCTGAGTCTGATGTGCCAAAAATGCTTGACAAACTTCTTGAGGAAGGACTTATAGAACTCCCAGAGTCAAGTCGTCCTGAAGAAATTGAAAGAATAAATGATCCCAAATATTGCAAGTATCACAGGATTATCAGTCATCCTATTTAGAAGTGCAAAGCATTCAGAAGACAAGTCCTGCAACTTATAAAAGAAGGAAAAATCATATTAGACGAAGACGACACTGAAGAATCTGATTGATCAACCATTATGATCATATTAGAAAGTGCTTTGGAAGAGAACGACCCAAAATTGGCATTTAGGGAGCAGACTTCCAAGTCAACCTCTATAGACTTCTAAGTCATCAAAGAACTTACAGACTTTTAAGTCACTCCTTATAGAGACTCGAAGACTCTCAAGTCACTCATGTTAGACTGTCAAGTCATCCAAACTCTAAGACTTCTAAGTCAGCCTCTAGAAACACCTATGTTATCGAGCTCTCTGACTCTAAAGTCAACCATGCAGGACTCTTAAGCAAATCCTGCATTCAAAGTCATAGAATGTCAAAGACTCCCAAGTCGCAAAACTCTCGGACTTCAAAGTCAATATTAGCAGACTACCAAGTCACCAAACTCTAAGACTCCTAAGTCAGCCTTTACGGGCTTTTGAGTTGAGAAGCACTAAGACTTGCAGGTAAGCTTCTACAGACGCTCAGCAATCAAACTCTGAGAACTCGAAGTCGATCCTGCCAAACTTCAAAGTCCGGCTTGACAGACTCTAAAGTCATCAAATCTCGTGGACTTCCAAGTCAAACTTTTAAGACTCCCAAGTCGTCCAACTCTTACAAACAAAATTCTTGACTCTCAAGTTATCAAAGACTTTTAAGTCAACTTTACAGGCCTTCAACTCATTGATGCCACAGACTACCAAGTCGTCAAAGTTTCAGAGTCCTTAGTCAGCAAAGCAAAAGACTATCAAGTCATCAAAATCAAAGACTTCTAAGTCGCCTAAAGATTATCAAATCGAGAAAATTGTAAGTTTTGAAGTGAATTCAACGACTCTCAAGTCATCAATAGTTTTGACTCTCAAGTCACCCTTAAGACTTCCAAATCCAAACTTCTAGACTCTCAAGTCAGCACAGACTATCAAGTCACCCACAGGATACTCAAGCCGTCAAAATCAAAGACTTTCAAGTCACCCAAAATCCATCAAATCAACAAAATTACAAACTTTGAAGTGAATTCTATGACTCTCAAGTCATCAACATGGTAGACTCTCAAGTCATCAACGACATAAGCTCTCAAATAAATAAAGTTTAAAAATTCTCAAGTCATCTAAGTTGTAGACTTACAAGTCAAACAGAATTGTTGACTCTTAAGTTATCGAAGACTTTCAAGTGAATCTTACGGACCTTCAAGTCCTGGATGTAATAGATTTCTAAGTCATCAAATCGCGAAGACTCCAAGTCATAAAACTCTCTGACTTCCAAGTCAATCCTAACAGGCTCCCAAGTCACCAAATCTCGTAGACTTCGAAGCCGATTTTTTTTTTAAGGCTTCAAAGTGTTTTTTTTCAGGACTTCTAAGTCAACAAAATTATTGACTCCCAAGTCACGAAGTTGATTCTCAAGTCATCAAAGTTCAAGTCTCTCAGGACATCAAAATTAAAAGACTACCAAGTCATCAAAGCTCCAAACTCCAAAGTCAAGAAAGTTCTAAACTCCGAGTTATCAAACTTGATGACTCTCAAGTCTCTAAAGTTTAAGACTCCTAAGTCAACAAATTTATTGACTCCCAAGTCACTAAACGAACTCCCGAGTCATCGAGTTCAAGACTCTTAGTCATCAAAGTAAAAGACTGTCAAGTCATTTTATCGAAGGTGTTGACTTGTAAGTCACTCAACACCTTCTCAAACCATATAAACAGACTTCAAACGGCTATCAAATTGTTGCAAACTTTTAGAAGCCTTCAAGTTGGGGGCAAAAGTAAGATCGCATCCTACTTCGCATTAGCGATACAGGTGTCTTCCTTTAAAATTGGCCGTTTTTTCCTTCAAGTCGGGCACTAGTAATTTGCAAAGTCAAGTTTTCGGTGTCTGATTGGAAGGATCGTGTCTTTCCTGTCTGACTGAAAGAGTCGAGCTTCTGTGTTATCGGAAGGGTCAAGTCTGCACTGTCTGATCGGATGAGTCATCTTTGTTGTCTGATCGGATGAACCAAGCCTTCTCTTTCTGATCAGAAGAGTCGCCTTATCTGTCTGATTCAACAAGCCAAGATGTTGCTTTCTGATCGGGATAATTGCGTTCACTGTCTGATCGAATGAGCCAAGTCTTCTCTTTCTGATCAGAAGAGTCGCCTTCGCTGTCTGATAAAAGAGGCCAAGTCTGCACTGTCTGATCGGATGAGTCACCTTTGCTGTATGATTAGATGAGCTAAGCCTTCGTTTTCTGATCGGGAGAGGCGCCTTTGCTGTCTGATAGAAGAGGCCAAGTCTGCACTGTCTGATCAGATGAGTCACCTATGTTGTCTGATTGGATAAGTCATGCCTCATCTTCTGATCGAAGGAGTCAAGCTGTTACTTTCTGATCGTGACAGTTACATTTGCTGCTTAATCGAATAAGTCAAGACTTCTCTTTCTGATCAGAAGAGTCGTTTTTGCTGTCTGATGGAAGAAGCCAAGTCTCTGCTGCCTGATTAGAGGAATCTAAATGCCTTCGCTCTCTGATCGTATAAGTCAAGCCTTTGTTATCTGGACAGAGGAGTCAAGCCTTCACTTCCTGATTGGAAGAACATGTTCTGACTATCTGATTAGAGAGGGCACACCTTCATTGTCTGAATGTCTTTGTTGCTTGAGCGGATGAGTAGTGTGCTCGCTATCTGATTGGAGAAGTTCTATCTTCACTATCTGAGTGGAGAAATCCATGCCTTTGCAAAATCTGGAATGAAGGAAGAATCTGCAAGGTAGTTATGGAGTAAAGAACGTCTGGACGGTAGAGGTGTTGGCATATCTACGGGGAGAGTCACGCCTTCTTCAATTGGATCATCTTCTCTGTCCAGGATGGTAAGAGTTGGCTTCTTGGGATCGGATGATGAATCCAGAAAATGCACCATGGTTGAAAGGAAGAAATTCAAGTCGACCCCAGTTAGATTAAGTGAGGGAGTCGCCTGCGAAGAATCGAATCTACGGGGAGAAACGATTCCTCGTCTTAAAAGTTGACCTCACTTCGTGATCTAATCGGAGGAGTCGTGGCTCAAAGGAAGAAATTCAAGTCGACCCCAATTAGATTAAGTAAGGGAGTCGTCTGCGAAGAATCGAATCTACAGGGAGAAACGATTCCTCGTCTTAAAAGTCGACCTCACTTCGCGATCTAATCGGAGGAGTCGTGGTTGAAAGGAAGAAATTCAAGTCGACCCCAATTAGATCAAGTAAGGGAGTTGCCTGCGAAGAATCGAATCTATGGGGAGAAACGATTCCTCGTTTTAAAAGTCGACCTCACTTCGCGATCTAATCGGAGGAGTTGTGGTTGAAAGGAAGAAATTCAAGTCGACCCCAATTAGATTAAGTAAGGGAGTCGCCTGCGAAGAATCGAATCTACGGGGAGAAACGATTCCTCGTCTTAGAAGTCGACCTCACTTCGCGATCTAATCAGGGGAGTCATGGCTGGCAGAAAGAAATATAAGTTGATTCAGCAGCTTCCTGGGAAAAAAAAAAAAAAGAACATAAATTTAAGTTCTCCAACAAAAAGCAAAAAAAAAAAAAGAAAAAAAATTCACAAAAAAAAAGAAGGCAGCATCAGAATGTCAAACGTATGTCGGCAGAAGCAAGGAGACAAAAAACAAAAGTATGCAAAATTACAATGAGGTGTCGGGCTATCGAAACTAACACTTGTACGTAATTTGACACTGATTAAACCAAAGCAGCCACGACAAAGGGCCTGGAGTTTTCTTTTCGCTGGCCTCTTCTCTTTCCCTCTCCTGCCTGTCCCTCTCAAGACGCCATTGCCATGGCTCCCCTCTTTCTCATCCTCCCAACCCTCTTTTCCTGTTTCTTACGCCACCCAAACAAGTCAGTACGATTGTGTAACAGGCAGCAAGAAAATTGCTATCCCAAATGTAAAGGTTGGTGTTATTATTGGAAGAGGGGGTGATATGATAAAAAAAATCTTCAACAACGATCCAGGGCTAGAATCCAGATTACGCAAGATGCAGCTGCTGATCCCACAGCTTTGACAAGGTATGTCGAATTAATGGGTACATAGGAGCAGATTGGCTGAGCATATGAGAATCAAAAAAAAATATATGTGAGAAGATGAAGAAAAAATCTGCAAACGGGGGGAAAAAAAAAAAACTACCTCAAGTTCGGCACTGAATAGAGAAAAAAAAAATTTAGGGAATTGGAGGCACTTGTAGATGAGTATATATAATAGTAGGCAATTGAAACTTCCTACTCCTACTCCAATTCGAATATCGATAAATTTTTATCTCTTTGAGTTATTGATAAATTTTATCTAGAACTGTTGATAGAATTTTATCGTAAATTATAAACTCAGAAATTATCATTAAAAAAAAAAAGAGAGAGAAGAAAGAAAAAGCAAAAAAAAAAAAAAAAAAAGAGGGGTCAAAAAGAAGGGGGAAGCCGTATGTGCAAAAAAAAAAAAGAGAAAAAAAATTTCAATCACTTTTTTTTTAAAAAAAAAAGCGGAAAAAAAACACAAGGGGTTTTCTTAGGTCCGAATTTATTTTTCCAAGCCTTACTTCATTAAATTTAACAAACAATCGGGCAAATGTCAAGTCAAAAAAAAAATTTATTTGGCAAATAAAAAAATTGACCCGTCAAACCTTTGATCATTTGCATCAATTAAGTATTCGAAATTCAGCCGTTTCAAAAAAAAAAATTGATTGTGCGGCCAACTCTCAATGGGGCATTTGTAAAAGGCAAAAAAATTCTATGACGAATCAGATGATGCCATGTGTAAAAAATGGACCAACCATAACGTGCCACGTGTCACGTTGACTTTGGTGGACCCGCCTGGTCAAAATTAAGTGCAGCCAATCAAAAGCCGCCACGTGTCATCGATGATGCAGAAATTAGTAATTATTTTCTTTATTTAAAAATAAGAAAATAATTACTGGGCCTAGGTTCAAAACCCGACTTCAACCCTACCCGGCAAAGCTTATAAATTGGGATCGTCTCCCTTCATTTGGGACATTCAGCATTGGCAGAATTCAGAGCTCAGACAACAAGGAGCATCCAGTTACCAAGCGAGAAGGATCAAGACTTGCAGAGCTTCAGAAGTCACAATCAGCCACTTATAGATCAAAATCAAGAACAACCTTCAAAATTCTTCAGCTGATTTGCATCAACCGAGATCAAGTATTAAGCCCTCGGAATACTCAAGTCATTGGGAGATCGAATCAGAGGATCAGTTTTATTGTATTCAATTCAGAGATTGTACCTACACACTACATCAATACAAGATTAAATTTGTTTATATCAATTTCCTATCTAATTTATTTTAGACTCGAAATTTGTGTTTACACAGTAATGATAACAACACCAAAGTGGATAATGAAGATGGTCCCTCCCAAGTGAATAATCACCTTGTCAATACCTAAGTGGCAAGTCAAGCTGAAATAGATAGAAACCTATCTAGACAAGCCCAGAAGTCTTTGCTAAAGAAGAATCCTAGCAATTGAGGCATAATAGAAGGCAACCAGGGGGATCTGCTATGTTAGCTGTTCAAATGAAGCAAATGGTAGCATCTTGTCAAATGATAAGCCAAGGAGGACCAGGCAGAGAGAACAAGCAAACATCATCTATATCTACCATTAGAGTGGCAATATAAATTATTAATCGTATGGTAGATAATCAAATTTTAGAAAAAGTTAGTGATTTTTGGTGTTATGCTACTCATGTGCTTAAGGATGTTGTGAAGAGAGAAATCTTCTTAAATATAGATTATGATGATAGCAGGCTAAAATGGCTTCAGTATTTGCATCGGATGAAAGAATTAAGCTTCTGCTTTTGCATTTTTAAGTTTAGTGATTAGTTTGCAAATTTTCTTTTGATTTTCAAAGTAGTTACTCTTTTATTTTGTTTGGATGATGAACTTATTGTTATCATCTTTATTATTGTTATTGTTGTTGTTGTTGTTGTTGTTGTTATTATTATTATTATTATTGTTATTATTACTACTACTACTACTATTATTATTGTTGTTGTTGTTGTTGTTGTTGTTGTTGTTGTTATTTGTCATTTTATCATCATTATTTACGGGAAAATTGATGGATTCAGATCAAATGGAGTATGAGGAAATGGATTATGATGAAGCTTGCGATGAAATAGAATATGATGACATGGATTATGAGGACACGTTCTACAAATTCTGGACTATGGCTTCATGTATAATGGCCTTGATGGCTGCATATTTTTATATCTACAAGGAGCCTTGCATGACTTCTTTTTTAATAGAAGAAGCATGGATGAAGGAGTTGATAAATGGTAATCCTATTCGATGCATTAATGCATTTAAAATGGAGCCTGATTTGTTTGTTAGATTGCATAAGGAATTGTCTACAAAATATGGGTTGCGGCAAAGTAACAGGATGCTAATTTTTGATAAAGTCGGCATCTTTTTGTATACCCTTGCTTCAGGTGTTTTAAATAGTGTGGTTGGGGAACGCTTTCAAACATTCATGTGACACTATGAGTAGAATATTTCATGAACTACTAAATACCATTTTTGCACGTGTCTAAGGGTCTTGCGTATGATATCATAAGACCAAGAGGTTTGGAATTTAAGTATATACCACCCCAAATTGCTAATGATGAAAGATACATGTCTTACTTTAAGATGAAAATATGTCATTAAACTTTTTTTCTAGTGACTTCATTTGCAAAGGTTTAATGTTATGAGTTATGGTTTAATAATAGGATTGTATTAGATGCATCGATAGCACACACATGGCCACATGTGACTTTTATATGTATTTTACATTTGTGTCAGCCGAATGGGAAGGATCAACACATAATACTCGAGGGTTTTTTTTTTTTTTAAACATGCAATTGAAACACCTGAATTTGATTTTCCTAATCCATTAGAAGTGTGTTGTCATGCATTTTAACTTTGTAGTACATTTTTTTGGGGACAACAAGCTAATTTTATTGGCAAATGTAATTAGGTTGGTAGTATTTGATTGATAAAGGATATCTTGATAAGAAGGGTTATCTAGCACCATATTACTATGCCACCAAAAAAATGTTCAGGAAGCCTTTAACCATGCACACTCATCCCTTTGGAGCTATATTGAGAGATCATTTGAAGTCTTGAAGGAAGGATAGAAAATACTCAATAGAATACCTCAAATTAGTATTGCTATGCAAACAAGGATCATAGTGACTACATTTGCACAACACAACTACATTTGAATTAATTCACCAAATGATTAAGTTTTTCAAGTACTTGAGCAGCATCGTGATTACACACCTATTGATAAGCTCGAATATATTACTTCTGCAAATAAGGAAAATGTAAGGTGAGGATTTGAAATAAAAGATGTTCGTAATCAAATTGTTGAATCTTTGTGGCTTGCCAAACTACAAAATTAGTATGGTTCTTGTCTTTTTCCATTATGGCTTTATTTGTGAGTTAGGCAGTACTTTAATTAGGTTTTATTTATTGATACTTCATTGTCCAAAAAAATTTCAAGACATTAATTCTATTAGCAATACTTTAATAATAAATTAATATTGCAAATTTTACACCATTAAATTATAGTAGCAGTTGTAGTTATTGTTATTGTTGTTGTCGTTATTGTTGTTGTAGTTTTAATAATAGTAGTAATAATCATAGCATTATTAGTAGTAATAATAATAATAGTGTAAACAAGAACAAATATTAGTAATGTCCTTTCTCATTATTTATGTTAATCAGCTAATTTAACATCTAATTTTACTACACACATTCTTTTTAAACAGGTAGTTAAACAACTATCAGCTATCCATTAAAATCTATCAGCTATCCACAACTCAAACAGTTATCCCTATTTAAACCACTAATTTTGCCGAATAAGGCCTAAATGATATGTCTTTTATGTCATAATCATATAATGATAATAATTAACGTCATATGATTTTAACTAATGCACATTCTTTAGAGTAATTTAACTATTTAGTGTTTAAACTGTATAGGATTCATAGTTTGGCTGTTAAACTTTGCAAACTAAAAGTCTAACTTTATTAACCTAATATTATCCAAAAAATATTAGCACTGTTAAAAATTCTCTACTTTTTCTCTCTCTCCATGGTTTTTGTGAATTTTGTCTCTTCTTTGTCTCTACCCAGTAAACATCACCATAGGGATTGAACAACCCAAGCCCACGAGTTAGTTATGCTGAGGTGGAAAGGTTTGTTATGTTAAGTGGTAACTAAATAGATATTCCTTCTCATCACATTATGTATATATATAAGGGAGAACACATCCTTGTAAATACACAGAAATATACAAACATTCTCTCTCTTATTTCAGTTCCATTTTTCTGTTCATCCATCATGATTACTATGAGGTGATTTTAGTTCAAGAACAGATTCTAGATTGTAATATAGAATTTAACATGGTATCAGAGTAGGTTCCTCGATCTTAATTTACCACCATCCCCATTTGATTAAAGTTATGTGCACGTGTTTAGCTTTATTAGTAGTCCATACGTGAGGGGATGCGTTGGAGTATGAAAAGTAGGTATTATCCTATATTGATGAAAAATACAAGAAAGTAGGTGTTGTCCCACATTGATAAAATTAAAGGGCTTAAGCATGTATATAAACTTGTGAGTTACTCCATCCATTGCCAATTGGTTTTAGTTTGGAACCTCATTTGAGCTTGTACACATGACTCCTTTATTTAAAGCCCAATTGTATAAAAAAAAAATTTAACATGGTATTAGAGCCCTAGATCTTGGCAAGCATTTTAGTATTTCTTTCTCTTGTATTTTCTATTTGATCAATTTTTTTTACATCGTTCTTTGGTATTGATCTTCTCATTGAATCTGTTTGATTCAATTTCTTGATTCTATCGATTCTGGAATCTTTCTATAGAATTATTCTCTTTTGTTCTGCATTTTCTTTCTTCTAGCTTGATACAAACATAATATGGTTGTTGAATCAAAAAGTTGTACTCCCCTGAGCAATTACAGCCTTGATCCAGGGCATGTTTTGTATTTACGTCACTTTGATAATCCGAATTGTAGTCTAACCACTGAGCTACTAGATGGTAACAACTATGCATAGTGGAAAAGGTCATGTGAAGTATCTTTGAGTGCTAAGAACAAATTGTCTTTCGTGAATGAAGACTATGAAAAACCTGAACATAATCCCCCCCTTCTTCCTCTTTGGGAGAGGTGTAACAGTATGGTAATTTCTTGGTTATTGCACTCTGTCGATAAGGATGTTTAATCGAGTATCATTTACACAGCTTCTGCTGCTCAGATTTGGAAACACTTATCACAAAGGTTTAGTTTCAGCGAAGGCACCAAGATTTATCAGTTATAGAAGAAGTTGAGTAACATGTCTCAAGGAAATCTTTATGTTAGTGTATATTTTACTAAATGTAAGCAACTCTGGGATGAATATGTTGTCTTGGTTGGACCTTGCTATTGTGCTTCAACTGGTTCGGCATTGAAATTGATAGAAAGGAAACAATTCATGTAGTTTTTGATGGGACTCAATGATAGTTATCAAGTAGTGAGAAGCAACATATTAATGCTAAAGTGTTTACCTTCTCTGAGTCAGGCCAGCAGCATGTTACTTCAAGAAAAACAACAAAGGGAAATAAAGAGTGTTGTTAATCCTCTTGAGACTGAGTCTTTAGCTTTCTTAGTTCATCAGAAGCAGCAACCTTATTCAAACAAATCTTTAGCTTATCCTGCATCACATGGTTTTCCTCCTGCACCTGCACCTTTTGGTTCATAACCTCCATCTTATCCACAGACCTTTCACAACAATCATGGTAGCAGAAGGCCCACTTTATAGTGTAACTACTATAGGAAACCAGGGCATACAATTGATAAATGCTACAAGTTACAGAGAATGAGAGGCCAAAATGACAGAGGAAGGAGATTGGCAGCCTCAGTCCAGCAGACTGATTTAGGAGTATCTTTTAACGAATCATCTTTAACTCAGTCCACAGGACTTCATGCATTGACCTTAGAACAGTATAAATAGCTCATTGCTCTATTAGACAAGCAGAATATGGAAGTTAGACCAAATTTGGAGAACCAGCAGTTAGCAGCTTATCTAGCTGGTAAGTCATTTTGTTTGCTTACTACAAAACCTGGTATGAAATGGATTACTGACAGTGGAGCTACTGATCATATTATTCCCCATCTTTCCCTGTTTAAACCTTATGTGCCTATTTCAGGAACCTGCTTCATAACCATGCAAAATAGAAGGCAAGTTCTTGTCAAGAATATTGGAGTTGTGGTTCTTAATGGCAACATTACTTTGCAAGAGGTACTACAGGTGCCAGATTTTCAATTCAATTTGCCATCAGCAAGCAAACTGGCTAAGCAACTATCCTTTAATGTTATCTTCACCCCTAATTCTTGTTATACACAGGGCACTTTGAAGAGTAACTAATTGGCTCATGGTAAGGAACATCGAGGTTTGTATCTGATCAGTTCAGGACCTTCAGCCCCCAATTCAATACAGCAATCACAGTTTGGTGCAAGTTATTTATTAGTGTTAGAGTTATGGCATTGCAAATTAGGACATCCATCATCTCAACATGTGAGTCACATTCAGGATTTACCTTGCAAGGGACTTAATACAATATGTAAGATATGTCCACAAGCTAAGTAGCATAGGTCTTCTTTTCCTTTAAGTACTACAAGAGCAAATAAGGCCTTTGAACTATTACATATAGATATTTGAGCTGTTACAATAAGCAACTATCCTCTAATGTTGTCTTCATCCCTAATTCCTATTATACATAGAGCACTTTGAAGAGCAACTAATTAGCTCTTGGTAAGGAACATGGAGGTTCATATCTGGTCAATTCAGGAGCTTCAGCCACTAGTTCAACACAGCAGTCACAGTTTGGTGCAAGTTATTTGTTAGTGTTAGAGTTATGGCATTGCAAATTGGGGCATCCATCATCTCAACATATGAGTCACATTCAGGATTTACCTTGCAAGGGACTTAATACAATATGCAAGATATGTCCACAAGCTAAGTAGCATAGGTCTTCTTTTCCTTTAAGTACTACAAGAGGAAATAAAGCCTTTGAGCTATTACATGTAGATATTTGAGCTGTTACAATAAGAAACTATCCTCTAATGTTGTCTTCACCCCTAATTCCTGTTATATATAGGACACTTTGAAGAGCAACTAATTGGCTCTTGGCAAGGAACATGAAGGTTTGTATCTGGTCAGTTCAGGATCTTCAACCACCAGTTCAATACAGTAGTCACAGTTTGGTGCAAGTTATTTGTTAGTGTTAGAGTTATGGCATTACAAATTGGGTCGTCTATCATCTCAATATATGAGTCACATTCAGGATTTACCTTGTAAGGGACTTAATACAATATGTAAGATATGTCCACAAGCTAAGTAGCATAGGTCTTCTTTTCCTTTAAGTACTACAAGAGCAAATAAAGTCTTTGAGCTATTACATGTAGATATTTGGGGTCCATATAGGACAGCCACATATGATGGTTATAAGATGTTTCTCTTTATTGTTGATGACTATTCAAGAGCTACTTGGATTTTTCTCTTGTCTCACAAAAGTAGTGCTTTCTCCATGTTAGAATCCTTCCTTACATACATTGATGTTCAGTTTAAAACTCAAGTTCAAATCATGAGGTCTGACAATGGCCAAGAATTTGGAGATAAATATGCGATAGCATTTTCTAAACAAAAAGGCGTTATTCATCAAACTTCTTGTGTAGATACACCATAGCTAAACGGAATAGTAGAGAGAAAGCATTAACAACGTTTAGAGGTTGTAAAGGCAATAATGTTTCAATCTCAAGTACCTATAAGATTTTAGGGTGATTGTGTTTTAACAACCACTTACTTGGTGAATATATTACCTAATTCTGTGCTTGGCTTCAAAACTCCTTATGAATTACTGCTCAATACCAAGCCTACATATAATCATTTGAAGAATTTTGGGTGTTTGTGCTTCATGTTAGCTTTGCCTGCATGGTATAACAAAGTTTGAGCCAAGGGCACAACCCTGTGTTTGCTAGGCTATCCTGCTAATAAGGAAGCTTACGAGGTTTATAATCTGGTTATTAAATAGATATACCATAGTAGTGACTTAGTGTTTTATGAACACCACTTTCCCTTTCAGCATATACACACTTCATATTTGGTGTTACCAAACAACATTTTTCTGTCTTCAAATTATGGAGATGATGGTTCAGTAGTGTTCCCTGATGTCCTCATGTCTGAAGATCAGCTAGTGTCTTCCCAAATTCCTAACACTGCTCAAACTTCATCACCTAATGTGTAATTTCAATCTTTCACATCATCATCTCCCCCAGTATCAGTTTCTCACCCTCATGTTCTAGTATCATCAATTCAACCACAGCCCAGAAGATCTATCAGAGCTATAAAGCCTCCTTCATATCTGCAGAATTATGTGTGCTCTTATGGCTCTCAGGCTCATTCTTCTACATCCTCACATTGGTGCAATCTAGTACATTTTTCCGCCTTAACTCAAGCACAATAGCAGAGCGTCACTCAACTTGATCACTTACATAAACCTACTTCTTATAGAGAGGCTGCTACTTCCCCTCACTGGGTAAAAGCTATACAAGCTAAGATAGATGCTTTAAGGGCCAATAATACCTAGATTGAAGTTGACCTACCACCTAGTAAAAGAGCTATAAGTTCCAAGTACGTTCACAAAATTAAGCTTAAGGTAGATGGTTCCCTTGAAAGGTACAAAGCAAGACTGGTCATCAGAGGTAATACACAAAATGAGGGTATTGATTATACTAAAACATTTTCACTAATGGTTAAAATGACCACCATTAGAATAGTTATTACATTGGCAGCAGTAAGAAAGTGGTCCCTTTATCAGTTAGATGTGAACAATGCTTTCTTACATGGAGATTTGCATGAAGATATTTACATGAAAATGCCAGAAGAAATCTCTAATCCTCAAAACAAAGTATGTACACTCCAAAAGTCCTTGTATGATTTAAAACAAGCTTCCAGATAATGATACTTTTTGAAAAGCCAAGGCTACACTCAATCTAAGAATGACTACAATCTCTTCTTAAAGCAAACAGAGCAGCACATGACTATTGTAGTTGTGTATGTTGATGATATACTCATGACTGGGTCTAACTATGAAGAAATACAAGCTCTTAAACACAGCTTGCATGCAGCATTTGGTATTAAAGATTTGGGTCTACTAAATTACTTCTTAGGTTTTGAAGTATCTCATCTTCTAGATGGAGTGAGCCTTATTCAGAGAAAGTTTACTCAAGATTTATTAAAAGAGTCTGGTCATTTACATGCCAGACCTACTGCTACTCCTCTTCCAATCAATTGCAAACTTCTGGCTTACTCAAGTGTTCCTTTAAAAGACCCTACTATGTACAGGACATTAATTGGCAAGTTAAATTTTTTGTCAAACACAAGACCTGACATTTCATTTGTAGTACAAACCTTAAGCTAGTTCATGCAACAACCTACTTCTTCTTATACGGCAGCCTAAGATCACTTATTGAGGTACCTATCTGGCACATCAGGACAAGGCATCTTACTCAAGGGTGTTGATTCCTTACATCTCTCTACCTACTCAGATTTTTGACTAGGCTTTATGTCCTATGAGTAAAAGGTCAGTTACAAGATATGTGGTGCTTTTGGACAAATCACAAATCAGCTGGAAATCCAAGAAACAAAGCACGGTGGCTCGTTCATTAGTAGAAGCAGAATACAGAGCAATGGCTCAAGCTACAGCCGAGATTACTTGGTTGGTTATCCTTCTTTAAGAATTAGGAGTTAGCAAGCTTAAGCCAGTAACTTTACATTTTGATCACCATTCTCCTTTGCACGTCGCCCGTAATCCAGTATTTCATGAACGAACTAAACATATCGAGGTCGATTGTCGTTTCACAAGAGATAAAATCATCGAAGGCTTGATTCAGCTAAGCTACTTGCCTACACACTCACAGTTAGCTGATGTTCTGACCAAAATTCTTCCTTCTCAACAGCATTGGTCATTATTGCACAAGCTTGGTATGCTTCCTAATGACACCAACTTTGGGGGTGGTGTTGGAGAAAACAACCCAAGCCCACGAGTTAGTTATGCTGAGGTTGAAAAGTTTGTTATGTTAAGTTGTAACTAAATAGATATTTCTTCACATCAGATTATATATATATATATATATATATATATATATATATATATATATATATATATATATATATATATATATATATATATATATATATATATATATATAAGGGAGAACACCCCCTTGTAAATATATAGAAATATACGAGCATTCTCTCTCTTATTTCGGTTGCCATCTTCTGTTCATCCATCATGATTACTATGAGGTGATTTCAGTTTAGGAACAGATTCTAGATTGTAATCCAGAGTTTGACAATAGCAATGAAGCCATCTTTCTAATCAAATACTAAGAAAATGAAAATGAAGATAGGTTTTCAAATTTGTAAACAAGGATTCAGTTAATTAAAATCGATCATAATTGCCAAAATATAATGCTAATCATAGATCTAGACATTGGGAAGTCTACCTCCTCCCTTCTTTCTCAGGCAGTTCCTTGCACTCGAAAAGAAACAGAATTGAAGTCTTATGTGTGCCTGCTATCTTCTCTTGTTTTCTTCCTCCCATTGACATAGATGGAAGAAAAGAAACAAGAGTTGGGTTTCTTCGATTGATCATTTTGGGGTTTCGATTAATTTGCGACTAGAAGGGGGTTAGTTAACTAAATTATATTTAAGTAAAATTGTAATAAGATGTTATAGAATAATTAAAGTATATTTTGTTACATTTTCAACAGACTTAGGACAGATACTCACTTAAACCTTTGACCTAAAAAATTTAACCATCAAAGTTATAATCCTAAATAGATTAATATCAAATTGTTAAATTGCTCTACTATTTAGAGATTCCACTATAAGAAATAGTTAATTAAAACTATCGTGTCATAATGGTATAGATATTAATTTTACATTACTTACAATGTTAAGTCAGTATTTGCATATCTTACGTACGTGTATAGGTATTCAGCTTTCTTTTTTCTGGTGCAAATGAATTGGATACCTAATCTACAATAGATAAAAATATTCTTTTTAGGCAAAAATGGTACATAAAATAAAAAGTATGGTTGTAGAAAACGACTTACTCAAATTTGTGCGACATGTGAACATTTTTCTATTCTTGTATTCGGTATACAAGAGTAGGTTATATATTTAACACTTCTACCCTAACCAACCCTGGGCGGCAACGACCGGACAACAGCACAGTTGTCTAGCAGTCTAGAAAGGGTCCACTTCTCAATCCAAACAAACAAGTATTACTCGAAATTTGACTTTTGCTAGCAAAAATGAAATAAAATAAATTCCGCGAGTTCATCTCAGCCAAGTTGGGGCGGTGTTTAATTAGATGAATGCAGTCATTGTAAGTTCACAACAAAAAGATCATAAGAATTTTTGAGAAGTTCATGAACATGAATATTACTCCCCCCCCCCCCCCCCCAAAAGGAAGATAAGACTGAAGACTGTTTCGTAACAAAGGCGGTGTTCGATAACAACTGTTTGGAAAAAAATAGCTGTTTGGGAGGATTTTAGTTGTTTTGATTAAGTCAAACAGCTAATGAGTGTTTGGTAAAAAGCTGTTTGCAATAGCTATTTGGCTCCAAAAAGCTCTTTTTAAAAAAACTATTCTCATTAGTCTTTTGGGAAGAGGATTTTGTAGAAATTACATAATTGTCCATAAGTTTGAAAAAATTACGTACATCTCATTAAAAACTAATTCATAAATAAGGGTATAAATGAAAATTTACCAACATATTTTTTAAAAACAGCTAGTTTTTATCAAACACTTTTTCTAAAGACAGCTAATCCAAACCGCTAATATAAACAGTTAATTCAAACAGCTAATAGCTAACAGCTGTTTACCAAACAGGGCCAAAGTTAATAAATATAATCATTAGATCTCAAATAATTAATTCAATTGGTAAACAAATGGAAATTCAAGATTGTAATTTTACAGTCGATACATTCCAAGCTAAGAAATTTTTCGCAATTAGTCTTACATCAATTGTAAACTTATTTTACCATTGATAGTAAACTTTACGATAGTTTCAAATCTCAATCAATAAATGAGTTGACTATAAGATTATAGTCCCCTCCAATGGTAGAGAAACCTCTTTCAGAAAAAGAATAAAGATAAGGTTGTTTGATATATAGCTTTTTGAATTACTTTTTGCAACCAAAAAAAAAAAAAAAAAAGAGAAGCCGAGGGAACTACCCCCATAAGAAGTCGTTCTTTAAAGGTGTAACGATAAACAGGTCTCCAACGAAGTGATTGAGTGAGAATCCAGTAAAAACCAAACCAAATCTCAGCACAAAACATTGCCATTAAACCCCATAACTCAAGTAATTTTCCCTCTTCTCTATACTCAACCATAGCCTTTTGAATGGTCATAGCTCTGTAAATCCATACCATACATATGGCTACCAGAATAGTGCCTGCAAATATCCTATATATCAACCTCCCCTTTGCTTCCTTGGTCTCATACAGTGGTGTATACGCTTCTTCAGTTCCCATTCTATCCTCCTCTCTCTCTTCCTCTCTAGGATTATCAGTCATGCGATCCAGAGCTGTACAATATATCTTATAAATATACGGATAGGTCCAAAAGTGTTCGGCAACTGGGAAAAGAGCCTAGCCTACATGCTGCCTAGTTAATTAATATTTATTTTCCCTTTGAATTATCTATTCATGTTTAGCAATGGAAGTTATACTTGAATTCGAAAAACTCTACTTGAACCTGTCCTGTTTATAAAAGATATGGGTATAAAAAATTTTAAAAATGGATATAAGATGTGTATGCTGAAAATGGATATGGATCTAGGCACAGGTTCGAATACAGGCACCATTAGACCCATACCATACCCACCCTGTGTCCGAATCTTTTTGGGGCTAAAATAAATTGTTAAGTAGAGCTTGAACTTTAAACGTTAGTAATTTGTTTTAAAACAAAAGCACAATACCCCAACCTAGCTCCAACTATACAGTCCATCTATTTGCGTCGCTTATTTATTGTGCCGATACATGAAGTTACGTGACTCATGACTCACAAACCTAAATGGTAACTCGTTTGCTGCATCCCTTACTCCCTCATTTCAAGTATTTCTAAAATGTCCAAAATGCAGTTTCTATTTATGAGTTAAGTATGAGCTCTTGCACTTAATCCAATAGATATTGTATCCGGATAAAATTCAAATTATCCAAAATATTTGAAGGGTATAAATATGAGAATAAATTTTGAAAACCCAATAGGTATGTATGAGGATTTTAAAAATAAGAGCACTCTCAGCCAGAGTTTCGGAACTCTGGCCTGCCACGTCAGTAAAAGTTCCACAATTATGAAACTTGCATTTCATCACTTCTCCAACCAATGGAACTCCAATTTTAATCATCCAATAAAAATATTTATCATGGACCCACATTATAACACACAACCTATTTTTTAAATCATATCAAAATTATAAATTAACTCAAAAAAAAAGAAAAAATAAAAACAAATAATAAAAAATTCCAAAAGTTACACGCATGGAGGAATGCCCACAGGTTCCTCCATGCGTACCATCTCCATTTCTCCCATGGCTGCCAGAGAGCCACCGTCACGCGTGGAAAGCGCGGGCCCCCATCTCCCACGCGTTTCTTCTGCTGGTAGTGCTCTAAGTATGGATCCAAACATAACTCTAGTTACCTTCCATATACCTGTCATACGCCCATCCCTATTTATGTTAGCACTTCAAAGTTGACAAGCTGATAGTCACATGACCGGCAACATTATTGAGCATCTCGAAAAATATTAGCTCGATTAATTGACGTTATTAAAAATTTCTACTTGAACTCATTCACCTTAGAGTATTTTCAATTAGAGTTTTAGTTTGTAGAACTCTGACATGTCATATCAGTAAAATTTCTACAATTCTCAAACTTACATTCCTTTACTTTTTCAACTCATGGAACTCAATTTTAATCATCCAATAAAAATATTTGTCGAGGACCCGCCTTATAACACATAACCTATTTTTTAAATTATTTAAAAATTATATACTTACTCCCAAAAAAAAGAAAAAACAAAAAAATATTAAAAAATGCCAAAAGTTGGCCCGCACAGAGGAACGTCTGCCCGTTCTCCCCCGCGTGGCACTCCTCCTTCTCTCCTCTCATATTGCGATAAGTGGCAGCGTGGGATCCGCATTCCCCTTTTTCAAGCCCCGCTGCAGATGCTTTTAGTATCTCCATTTGAATTTTTGAAGTATGTAAAATATTTATGGAGACCAAATTTCTCAACTTAATTAGCCATGAGATTTACACAATATCTTCAATGTACATACATGTGAGTTTGATGACTCATTTCAATTTATTGTTTATAGATTATAGTATATATTCTACTATTAAAGCTTTTTTTTGGGGGAAGTGGGTACTGTCATTTATAACAAAATATCTCCCTCTCTAACAAGCACGTGTTGGCATAGTGAAAGACAAGGAATGATGATAAGAGCCATAGAACGATGTGGAGGAAATGTTTGCTACTAGCTAAGTGGAACTGACATAGACGGTTTGAAAGAACCCTTCCTAAACTTTATCTCGCACATAATGGCAGTCAACATTTAAATGCTTAGTGCAATTATGAACCACAAGATTTTGAGCTATACACTGAGCTTCCTTATTATCACATCCAAGAGAAACAGGTTAAACTACTAAAATAAGCAAATCCTTCAGTACACCTGCCAACCAGACTAGCTCACTAGAGGTTGCTGACACGCTTCTGTACTCTAACTCGGCGAAGGACTTAGAAGTTGTCTTTTGCATCTTGGTTTTCTAGAAACAAGGGAATCTCCAAGCTAGAAACATAATGTAAGTAGTCATAGATTTTTTGCTAAAAGGGCATCTAGGCAAGTCTGCATCACAAAAATTTATAAGGTGCAGGCCGGAGTTGAAAGAATAGAATACATTCGTGTTAATATTACCATTCAAGTGCCGGAGAGTTTGAAGAGCTGTGTCCAAATGAGACTTCCTGATTGCAATTGGAAATTGATTTTATTGCTGCACTATATAGGTCAAGTTAGGCCTAGCAAAATTCAAGGAAAGAAGCCTCCCTGCTAGCCTTCTTTATTAATCAGGTTGAAGCAAAAATTCCCTAGAATATGAGGACAATTGTGCTCCACTAGGTAAGTGAGTATAAACTGGCTTGCAACCCAAAAGTTCAGCATTAGTAAGTACCTCAACTATGTACTTTCTCTGGTTCAAGATAGTCTCAGCTAAAGACCTGGTAATCTCTACTCCAGGTATCTTGTTGCCCCCAGATCTTTGATAGTAAATGCCTTGTCAAGGGCTTGTTTAACTTTAACACTAGTAGCCACATCAATGCCTGCAAATAATATATCACCTACGTAGAGTAAAGACGCAATAAAGTTGTCTTCTTGACCCCTAGTTAATAAAACATAGTTTGCTTTAACTTAGTAAAACCAATTTAAGGTCCTTTAAAATCGAGTTGCCTGTGGATTCCATTGCTTGGAGGCTAGCTTAAGGTCATATGATGACTTCCTCATCTCGGACACCTTGCCTATAGCTGAACCGGATATCCTTTAGGAGGTAAAATTTACACCTCCTCATTGAATGCCTATGGAGAAAAGCATTATTCACATCTAATTGATGAAAGTGGCCAATGATTAATAATTACAACAGCTACAAGAACTCTCACAGTGGGCAACTTAGTAGGAGGAGAAAAGGTATGTTTGTAATCTTTGTTTGTGACTTGGGTGAACCCTTTTGCAACAAACCTAGCCTTATCTAAACCTATGGTATACCATTTTGCTTGAACTTTATCTTGTAATGCCATTTAGACATAATGGCCTTTGTCTGAGGTGGTAAATATGTCAGTTTCCAAGTCTCATTATCCTCCAAGTTAGCTGATTCCTTTTGCATATACAACTTCTTCCCATCTAAGACCCCCTTTTAGGTGGCCTGTTCATATGTAAAGGGTTCATATATAGGCAAAACGTTACACAAGGAGGCCACACAATCACTAGTAAGATGATTAAAGATATTTGAAGCAAATAAGGATATCGAGTAGCTGAATTAAGATAGTCTTATATCCATATTGGTCACTAAATAGATCTGGAGAACCTCTTAACAAGAAGAGTTGGTTGTACAGGAGGCACAACAATAGGATAGCAACAATAAGAGGATCTAGAATCCTTGGACTCTACTGAAGCAGGCAATGATAAAAAACCTTGATGTTGTTCTAAATCATCAACGGGCACAGGATGATTTGGAAGCAAGAGGAACATGAGCAATTATATATTGTTCTTGCTAGGAGAACAATTTAAAAGGGAGCATTTCCTTAAAAAATTTTAGATCTCTGCTAACAAAGATATTATGTGTGTTCAAATCATAAAGTTGGTAAGCCTGTTAAAGTAGAGGGTAACTAAACAAGATGCACTTTCTACCCCTTCTTGCCAAATTTATCATGTACTTTGGTATTGAGGATATAATAGAGACAACTAACCACTTTTAGCTCAGGACAATCTCGTTCCTTCCCATATAACGTCTCGAAAGGTATCTTGGGGAATTTATTGATGATATGTGTGGCTACCAATATACAAGTCCTCCAAAACTTGACAAGAACATTACATGTAATATGATCGACTGAGCTGTCTTAACCAAGTGTCTATGCTGCTTTTCCACTCTCCCATTTTGTGCTGTGTCCTAGGAACGCTTTTGTGGTGAAGAATTCCATACTTCCCAACCAAACAATGACATTGATGCTTAATGAATTCTATCCCATTATCACTCCTCATAGTCTTAACACAAATGCCAAAGCGGGCTTTGACATATGCAAGGAAATGCTTTGCAATGTGCATTTTATTATATTTTATAGTAAGAAAGTCTAGTTAGTTCTAGTTGTATCTTCAAGAATAGTAAGAAAATAACAAGCACCACCAACATCAGGTGTTTTATAGGGAACCATAAGTCCATGTGCATAAGATCAAAAGATTTCTCAACAATGGGTTCACTTCTGGGAAAAGACGGGCTATGAAACCTGGCCAACATGCAAGTTTCATAATGAAAATCGTCATAACAACAATGCTAATAGAATGCTTTGTGCTTCAATTTGGATAATAATTAATGAGCAAAACGAGTATGTAACAGATGAATATTCATAGGAGCACTCGCTTTATTACAACCATGAAAACCAGTCAAAGTACTCCGTGCTAAGTACCAGATTTATCAAGCCTTTTAACTTTGTTATCTTTAGCGGCCACAAACTTATATAAGCCTACAGCTCGTGTCCCAAAAGCCACATTGACCCTAGTAATAGGTCCTAGAAAACACAACTATTCTTACTAAATAAGGTAGTGAGACTGGTGTCATCCAACAATTTTCCCACAGAAAATATAGGTTGTATATAAATCTTGGGACTTATAAAATTTCTACCAAAATGATGTCGGGATGCTTCTGGGTATCCCTAACTAGATTAATAGTCTTGCAAGCACCATTAAGAAGACCAACAATCACTGGCCTATCTAGGGTGCTTTTTGTAACAAAAGGATCCAACTAGGGAGTCATGTGGTTTGAAGCACTAGAGTCCACGTCCTAACTGGATTCATCAAAACCATCATGCATATAAGCATAATTAGATATTGCCCAAGTAAGAGTGGTCTTACCACCAAAACTGACCCTACTAACCATATCATAAGCTATAATACACTTGCCTTTCAGAGACTTGACGACTTCTTGACAAACACTTTGAAACACATGAGAATCAACCTTCCCTTCATGAGAGGCACCTTTATTGGCATGGAGATGAGCCTCTAGAAGGTTCACAACAACACTTTGAACTTGGGTAGCCATCTTGGGACCTAACTTGCTTCAATCTCCTTTATACCACTCAAGATAGCCATATTTTCTTCAAACATTGATCAACTGTGTGCCTCCTACCTTTACAATGTTAGCAAAACTTATCTTTCTTACTCTTCTTCATGTCCTTTTTATTTACTGCATGTTTAGATTGAGGTTTAGGAACAATAAGGGCCTCAACCTCAACCTTTACTTGAAATACATTAGTCACCTATCTATACTTCTTAACTTGTTGCAAATTATAGCAAGCACAATTCATAGGTGGTAACGGATTCATTGTAATAGTCCGAACATAATCTATGCCAATTACTTCTGTTAATTTCAGTTTAAGTTGGGCACCGCATTTTGATTTGACATTTGAAGCATTTATGGTATTATAGGTTGAGATGACAAAGTGGCCTCGAAACAAGATTAGCAATGTTTTATATCATTTGCTTGCTTCACCAAATTGAATGAAAAAATCAAATAAATAAAATATAAAAATATCTAAAGATTGTTGAAAAACATCTAAAGATTTTTAGCAAAATATCTAAAGACTTTTAGAGAAAATATACGAGATTTTTAGCAAAATACCTAATGATTTTTAGTGACAATATCTAAAATTTTTAAAGAAAATATCTAAGGGTTTTTTTCAAAATATCTAAGATATTTTTAAACAAGGGGGCTACCCTTATTATATAAACCACTCTCCCCTTCCTTTTTGTACGCCCCCTCTCTTTGTTCCATGCCAAGGGGACCGTCATTCGGACTCCTCCTCATTCTCTCTCTCTCCTTCTTTTCTCCTAATTAAAAAAGAAGGCAATTTTTATCGTAATCAAACTGTAAATAATTACCTTTACAAGAATGAGATATATCTTTCAGGCACATTTACTGCCTATATCTTTTAAAAGTTCACATCTTTTTATACATATCAAAATCTCAAAATGTATAGTTATTTAATAGATCGTTTTCAAGTATTATTTTGCCACATAATCAATTGGGCTTACCAGTTATCAATTATCAGGACTAACGCCCTTCAATTCACCTGCATGGCCTCAGGTCAGGCTACCCGATCGGCCTGGTTGGTGTACACCTATCTCAATGATTGCTTCAGTTGTCAATAAGAGGTTCCACTTCTAGATAATAACCAGTGAAGCAATTTTATTTACATCCTCTTCCTCTCTTATTTTCAAACTAAAATGAATTCAAATGCTGTCCACGAAAAAATAAATTTATATTTTTATCGTATAGGAGTAAGCATATTAAGCTTTGGATCACTATTCGAATATCTTGTGTTTTTATGTTTTACATAAGTAAATTGTGAAGTCCTGACTTGACAATACCTCAAAAGCGATGAGACTGTCGATGGAGTTAAATAAGCTCACAGTAACATCTTATAAAGTCGTGAGTCATCAGAGTGTGGCCCATTTGGACTACATGTAAGTTATAATGTGTTATCATATTTGTGTAAGTGAATTAACTAAGCTTTATCCCCTCCGTGATGGGAGTAACACCCTAACCCTGGCGCTTTCATTGTACTGACCACTAATTGTTGGTTAAAGCTAATCAAGACTAACTAAGTAATTAAATATTGGGGAATTACAGTTGTGGTATCAAAGCCAAGTTTTAGGTCACTATGTGCTCTAGGTTGTTTACTCGTCAAATTGGAGTATTAACTGTGATATCAAGTGTGAGTTTTGGGTATTGCATGAGTACATAATGAGGATCCTCCGCGCAAACTCATAGCCATTGGTGCTAAGGTTAGTGACCTAATTTGGCAACCTTATGAACCCTACCTTACAAGGGTTTAGTTTGTGGATCCTTGAGCGATTTTTTATGGTATCAAATTATATCGCAATGGGACACAGCTATATTAATTGAGTATGTGAATAGGAATTCCAGTAAAACATATCCATAAGGCCTATGGTACCCTCGTAGTTGGCACACAATTGTCATTTATGCTAGCAAATTATGTGAATGAGTTGAATATCTTAGGCTATGCTAGTTGACATCATATAGATCATGTGTGGCTGAATAAGTGATGCTATGCAAAGAACTGATGGTATTGGATGATTTCAAAATATGTGAACTTATGTACATTATTATAAGTTGAAGACATATCCAAGATATTTGATGGTAAATACGTTATACAACTTTGTAGGTGATAAAAAGATACAATATTTAGATGAGGGTTCTAAGTGACATTGTGAACCTTGGGCCATAGACTGAGGTTATCTAAATAGCCATTCTTTTGTTTACGTACTGACAAAGTTGATGGGTTCCTAGAAAATTGAAAATGCGCGAAAAGAGGGAGTATAAATTACTCCTCATTAAATTTTGTTGGACTATGGGATGTCTTCTTTCTGGGGTGAGACTTGCTAATGAGAAATTAGATCAAGGAAATAAAATTAGGTAGAGAAAGGTTTGATTTTGTAGAATATGAGTGGGTACTTAGATGATAAGGTCATCTAGGTATCAAAAGCGGTGGTTGACTACCTTAAGCATGCTCATTTCACCTAAAGCATCTAGTTATACATATGGAACTTAAGGAGAAAGGCTCGATGAAGTACTATACATGTACATATATTTCAGACCTAAGAAATTCTAGGATTTATAATTTATATTTAGTCAATGGATGGACATAATCAATGGATACAAATTGAGGTAGTAAATGAGGTATGGAGAAGCATAATAGAAGAATGATCCCTTCCTTGTTTAAGCTCTGGACATTAGATCTTATTTCTTACTACCCCCTTTATCCAGGAATCACCACTATAAACCAGGTGTAGCATAGAGTGCTTCACAAGGCTAGAATGCCCTATTTTGAAAGGCCTTGCCTCAGCTCAACCCTAATATGGTAGTAAAGGTTTATAGGGTGAGAACGGTATGGGAAGTACCTACGTAAGGGTTGAAAATTTAGGTGACTTTCTTTTAAACATATCAAACCCATGCAAATGTAGCTATGTAAATCTTTACATTGATTTAAAAGAGCCTATAATAACCCTTGGTCAACCGACTGAAGTTGTCCTCATACAGTATGTACCATTACATATTACATATTCCTTTAACAAAACCTTTAGATTTTTTAATTACAATTAGATGATAGCCGTGTTATGCCCTATTCGAGTGCAATCCAACTCACCGACCTTGTTTGTGTCCTAAACCCATTGTTCACAAAGTTGTCCAGATATCCTAAAAGTACCTGATAGAATATCTTCTGATATTACTTTGTTTCATAACATTAATCCTTCTATGGAATCATAACCACCAAGCTAGATTGCTATCCTCTTCATTCAGTTATCCTTTTTTTCTTAGGTTACTTCTAGTAAAGTCTCCTTCATTATCAATCGCTGCCTATCTTGCTTATAATAAACTTGGTTCTTTCTACTTCCTTTTGCTAACATTCATGAGTTCATTATATCTACCCCATACTGTCTCCTTATCTTGGATAATCTCAAATTAAACAAGCTGGCAAATAAAGCTTTTTCTTTTCATAGTAATCTGACCTGATCCCCTAACCCTTTAAAGTTAGCCACCAAACGTTCTTGTGAGCATCTCCTAAGCTTCTTTGGTAAGACAAGTTTGTATATTTACATCATCCACTATCTCGTCCTCAGGTGCTCTTCCAACCTATTTAACCTTATATTCTTGATCTTTTATCTTGCCCTATTAATTCTCATGAACTAATTAAAAACCATGTGACTCTCCTTCTCATAATTACACAAACCTACATGTGGGTTCTCTCATAAAATAAAAACTTGTGTAACTCTCCTTTCTTTTAATCATCTCCACTTCAATTCCTACTGACCCGTGGTAGTTTGGATGTTGTCACCTTAGGGGTTTCCACAAGAGAACCCTAATGCATATGAATAATTTTATAGTACAATCTTATATCAATAACTTGTATAATCTATTCTTGGCAAGCAAAGATGTCTTGCTTACTCTTAAATATTTGATCACCACTTGAAATGTCTATTTTTACAAATTGCTTGGCTTTTAAAACTGAGATAAATGTTCTTTTCTCTGGATACCCAATATTTAAGACCAATTGACCCTTACTACCCTCCATTCGTGAATCATTTGCCTTTATCATTCTTTCCATTCGACCTGCCTTATATTCCCCATATCTATCATTTTATAATCTATCATCCGCTCTTTTAAATTAAAATCTTACATCCGTAAAATTTCTCATTGTTTTCAATTATTGACATACCTTTACCTTGTTTGTTTTGGTTTATTTATTGACTTCATCCCCTCCACTATGGTGTGTTTCCTTGATCTAGACTATCTGTTTGAAATGTACGGACTGATATCCAAGACTTGTCAATAGATTATGCCTTTCTTATTGATATTCTTCCTTCTAACATTTCTCATATTTGGGGAGCTTCCTTATCCTTAAAGTTGCTCCCTTCCACTATAATTATTTAATTTTTTGCTTTTGCATTTTAAACTTATCAAGGCTTGTGGATTCTGAATAATAATTATACATTATTTTGGTATGATTAATCATGTTCCTGAATCTTGCTGCTTATTACACAATGCATCCCTAGTCAACCTTAAATGCTTGTCAACACTCTGATAACTTTAATCCTCATTGTCTTCCTCTTCATTTCATTAGTGCTTACTTATGTTTATAGCGTGCGCCTTATTCGTTTATATTGATAAGTCCGTACAGCTTGTTTGAATTACAAATGCAATTAAGCTTTCACGCGTGAGGGTGAATCCTTGATTGTTATAGTTTTAGCATTTCTTTTACTTTTAAACTCCACCCATAAGTTATATTGACCTTTCTTTATTTCAATTTATCACCATATATTTGCAATTTCAGCCCTACCATATTTTTGGGCATGACTAGAATGACTTGAAATTATTCCTAGTTATACTACACGTAATTTGATATCTATAACTCTGCCTCCTAGCTGCCCATTCTATTTCAGATGGTATAGAATGTTCGAAGGATTTTGACCATCTTTTGGTTGTTCTTATGGCCCATGTTTGCAGATCATGATGCTTGTGACCCATTATTTCTAAAATTCTTGATCCGGTCATAGCTATCTTATTCTAGCCATTTTATGATTATCCATCCTCCATCAATCACTCCTAACTTCGTTGTTATTCCTTTTGAAAATAATGAGTCACCTAATTATCATTTCCATCATTCTTACCCTGAAACGTATTCATCTTTAGCTAGTAAACCTTTGACTAGTCTAAATGGCGAAGGACAAATTCAAAGAGAAATTGGAGCTTTAGGAACATTGGGCCCAATGAAATTACTGAGAAGGCTAATCCCAGTTACTCACAAATTGACCTTATCATTCCCGATGATTTATGACAAGTGTCCTATATTAATATAAGATTATAGGGTCAACCATTTGTAATAAGAAGGTACTTCTGATCAAGGTCGTATAGGCTGACTATGCCTCACTAAAAACCACCTGCAAGCTGACAAAGAATTGAGAACTAACTTTCATATTTACATTAGGGTAATCCAAGTACATGTTTCAAATTTGCAAGTTTTGGCAATAAAACTTATTTTAAGGCAGAGATATTGTAATAGCCTGAACATTATCTATGCTAATTACTTCAGTTAATTTCAGTTTAAGTTAGGCGCCAAATTGCAATTTGACATTAGAAATATTTATACTATTGCAGGCTGAGACGACAAGGTAACCTCAAAACGAGATTTAGCAATCCTTTATATCATTTGCTTGCTGCAACAAATTCAATGGAAAAATCAAAATAAATAAAATGTAGAAATATTTAAAGATTTTTACAAGGCATCTAAAGATTTTTGAAAAAACTCTAAAACTTTATAGCAAAATATCTAAAGATTTCTGGAGAAAGTATCTAAGATTTTTAGAATATTGAAAGATTTTTAATGAAAATATCTAAGAATATTAGAGAAAATACATAAGATTTTTTTCCAAAATATCTAAGATTTTTTTTAAGGGGGCAATCCTTATGTAAATGACACCCCCTTCTTTTTTACACGTCCCCTTTCTCTTCGTTCCATGCCAAGGGGGCAGTCACCTGGCCTCCTCCTCGTGCTACTTTCTTGCTCCTTTCACCTAATTAAAAAAGAAAGCCACTTTTTTCGCCATCAAGCCATAAAAAATTACTTTTATGACAAAGAGATATATCTTCTAGGTACATGTACTATCTGTACTTTTTGAAAATTCACATATTTTTATATATATCAAAATCTGAAAATGTAAAATTATTTAATGAATCATTTTCAAGCATTGTTTTTTTTCACATAATCAAGTGGAACCCTCCATTATCAATTATAAGTGCTGACGCCCTTCAGTTTAGCCTCACTGTCTCAGGTCATGCTGCTCATTTGACCTGATAGGTGTACACCTATCGCAATCATTGCCTTACTTGTCAATAAGGGGTTTCAGTTCCAAATAAAAACTGGCAAAGCAGTTTTGTTACATTCTCTTCCTCTCTTGTTTTCAAACCAAAATAAATTGGAATGCGGATGCTCACTGAACAATGAATTTATAATTTTACCATATATGAGTAAACGTATTAAGCTTCAACTCACTATTCGAATATCTTGTGTTTTTAAGTTTTAGGTAAATAAATTGTGAAGTCTTGAATTAACAATACCTTAGAAGCGGGGAGACTATCAATGGAGTTAGATAAGCTCACAGTGACATTTCATGAAGTCTTGAGTCGTCAGAGCGTATGCCATTTGGACTACCATAAGCTATAATAAGTTGCCATGTTTGTTTAAGTGAATTAACTAAGCCTTATCCTCTTTTTGCTGGTGGTAATACCGTAAAACTGGTGCGTCTGCTATAATGGTGGAAATTGGTTAATGCTAATTAAGACTAGCTAAGTAAATAAGAGTTGGGGCGTTACATTCATAATATCATTTGTCTTCTAGTTTAATCAAAATTGCTATTCAAACCCATGAGGATTTGCATCAAGTGGTTTCAAGCCTCTGGTTCTTGTATCTTCTTTAACATATTGCACTTGCAGCTCTTCAAAGCACCGTAACTACTTAGAGGCATGGGATCTATGGACTGTAATTCATCCCAAATATGTTTCATCCGTGTATAATAGGAAGCAATAGAGAAATTATCTTGCTCAATGTTAATGAACTCACGCTTTCAATTGGTAAATCAAGTGACCATTTGTCTGACTAAATCTCTCACTGATTTCATTCCAAAGTTCTTGGGAGGTTTCGATGTGCATGAATCCTTCAGTAATTTCAGGGAATTCAAGATCCAACACGTGACCATACTGTCACAATGGATTGACTCCATTAGATCTAGTGAAGAAGCATCATGCCTTGAGCATGAACCATTGATAAACCCTAGTTTAGTCTTGGTTCCAAGCGCTCTCTTTGTTTCTCTATTCCATTAAATGTAATTGCTTCTGTTAAATTGTTCGGTGATTGCATCCCTAAATGATTTGAATTCAAGAGGTACAATGGATCATCATAGGAATTTGAATTCTAATTTTGAATCAAGTTCAGTTTTTAGAGAAGACACCAGAGATTTTAGATGAGATTATAATCGAAGTAAGAGAAAGTAATAAGCAAAAGATCAATTAAGAATCACTAGGTAGGCAAAGATCAAAGATCGTAAAAAGGATCTAAAACAAATGAAAGATTAAGAGTGACTTGGGAATTGAAGATCCTCAAAGCTCTAATACCATGTGAAAGATGATGGAATTGAAGAAAAGGAGCTAAAGGGAAATATTTTTTGTGTATCGTATTAAAAAACAAGGGCATTTTGATATATATATATATATATATATATATATATATATATATATATATATATATATATATATATATATATATAGCCCCTATTATTTACAACAAACTATCACCTTTCTAACAAACACTTTTTGACATGCCAAGTGCTCACTAAAAATAATGAAAAGAATAATTACAAAACTTGTTCTTCATAGTAATATAATTCTTAAAAATATATCGACATCGAGCACCTCCTCTGTAAGAATATTTATGCAAGCATAGTGTTGTGAATCTAACTAATTTAGGGGTGTAAAGCCTCTCTTTGCACCCAAAAAAAGAAGAAAAAAGTCATATGCTATTGTGAATCTAATTAACTAGAATTGTACTAGAAGAATAAGAAAATAATATAATCAAGTGAACATTGATGGTGTAAATATTGAGAGCATTGTATCAAGGTGCAAATAAAGCCGATCTTTATGAACTTATATAGCTTTGTCAACAGTATGGAAAGGAAAAAAAGTTTCTATTTTATATGGAACTACATTTATAATGTGTGAGTTTGGATTTAGTCACCTAAAGTTATTCTTTTTTACTCTTGAAAAATACACCACCTCAAACATAACTATGTGAATTCCATATCACCTTCATACTAATAGTGTCATAACAAAAATTCTAGAGTGCGACTATTTTCTGTAAAGAGTATGATAATACACTCAGGTGACTTTGTAATATACAGAGTGACTAATTAGTCAGTAAATTTAAAATGACTTCTTTTTCTTTTTTGAAGTAAAACATGCCATTTTCATTAATAATATGCCAAATGACACTTACAATGAAAATTGTCAATGAAAATCGGAGATCTAAAACATAAGCATAAAATTCAAATTTCCAATGATTAATACAAATTTTACTGAGTTTCGGCTCCAAAATTATGATAATCTTGTTATAAATAATCTTCAATGGCTTTGCATATTTACTTTCGATGGAGGACCTCAAAATTCATCCTATAGTGATTTGAAAATCAATCTTCACCAATGTGTTAGATCAAACCAATTGAACGCAACTCTCATAAAAAGAGAGAGACTAATACTCCTATTAAAGAGCGAAAGAATATTGTTACATATGACAGGATAGACTTATTTATAGAAAAAACTAGTATCAAATTACAGATTGGCATAGAAATAAATCAAAACAGGGACTACCATTGACAAAGCGTCAATGGCAGCCCCTTCAAATGGGTGAAGGATACAATTTTCTTGGAGGAAAATTTAAAATGACTTGAATTAAGGAGGGATGATGAAACAATCCTTTCCTTATCGTTTCTACGAGTCACTTGTGCTCATGTCTTGACCCCTATATAGTGCTACCTCCCTACTATTCAAAGCATCACCTTATTTCTATAAAAGAGAAAAAAAAAAGCATTTTTGGATTTGTAAGTGCTAGGGATGGCAATGGGGTGGGTATTGAATGGGTTGAGCTGTACCTGCACCCATACTCGTTTTCGAAATCGTCCACATACTCATACCCATATCCAAACCTATCAAGTATTGAAAATAAAACCCATACCCATTGAATTTTGCAGGTTTTATTCGGTTTACATACATAATGAAGATTAATACCCATAGGTAACCCATATCCAAGTACGACATACATTTGGATCATTGATTGCAAAGTTGGGGTATTTTAAAAGTATATTTGTTTCAAAATGTGAAATCAAATGCATCATTGACCCACTCTTTGCTAGAAGGCTTTGGATTCAACTTAACCAAGAAGACGTTAAACTAAAATAATTTTTACACTTATTGTAGAAACGGGTACGGGTAGGGGGCACGTATCAGGTGGGTGAGACATATACTTTTACCCATGCCCATGCCCATTTTTCAATACCCACCATATGCCCATTTAAAACACATTTTCACCATCCATTTAGATTTATGGGTTGGGTTTTTTGGGTTTTATATGGGAATAGGTTTCATTGTCATCTCTAATTTCTATGGTTCACTTAGGGCTACTCTTTTGGATTGTAACTTGATCACTTTCAAACCTCTTACAACAATTTCTAAGTTTTGCTGACTATGTTATATTCACCCAACTTCTTCTAACTCCTTAAAATATGATACGTGAAAATTATTTACTTTTTCGACCAATATTTCAACATAAGTTACTTATTTGCATACCCTTATACGCTAACCTTTCTATATACCCTTTTGTGTGGAATGGTTTTAAATCAATATTAGACATTGCAAATCAAATTGGATCAAAAGAAAGGAAAATAATTAAAGACATAGAAATTCTTTTTTTAATAAGATTATAAAAAAATAAATTTAAAGATCATAAAAATAAATTTAAAGATCATAATAATAAATTTAATAGACGCTTATAGTAAATATTTGTTTTCGTGGACTTAGGATATAAATCTAAAATCTTATGACTCTAACCCATCCCGCTGATGTTATTTATTTAATAGGCCTACTAAACATGGCATGAAGTAATTTAGGAATGAAATTGCTAATGATATTTAGCTATCTTGCTCTAGGTTATAGATTTTATTTGGCAAACAACTGTTAGCTGTAAATTATTAGCTATTTTTATTACCTATTTGAATTAGTTGTTTATAAAAAAATTGTCTGATGAAATTAGTTGTTTTTAACAATGCTGTGAGACAGAAAGCTAATTCTCAAAACAGCTCTAACAAAATTAGCCTTTTCAAATTAACTTTTTGGACACAAAAACTCTTCCAAAAAGCTTTTCTACCAAACAATTAAATTAGCTTTCTGACTAGGTCAAACAATTAATTTAGATCCATAAAGCTTTTTTTGACTAAAAAGCTCTCCAAAAAACTGTTTATTAAATGTCCCCATAATCAAAATGTGTCCAATTTACACAAGGTCATTTTCTAACATGTTTGTATGGTTGCTTTTATAAAATGGCTATATTGGTCTTTCTATGCGCATATAAACATCATTATGTGTTTGAGTTATTTACTCATTTTAAATTCGACCCACATCTTTTTTGAACTTTTTATTTTAAGCCCAAATAGGGTTCAAAGTGCAAATACTCAAACTTCTGGGTTTTTATAGAAAACTAAGCTTATATGAACGTTTAGACTTCTTATAATGACTTCACTGGTATTAATTATCATAATCTACTACTTATAGCATAAATATTATATTTTATATGATTAGAGGTCCACCATGCTTAGCAAAATAATTAAAGTTTAATTAGAGAGTTTTGGCCATTACCTGAACTTAGTCGGCATTGGACCATGGTGTTTCTCTAACTTCTAGTTTATAGAGATTGTTAATCTCAACCACACATTCCTTAGACTAGATACAACACATATTCATTCATTTCCCACCTCGAATCGTAGTCACCAATCAAGTTTTTTTATATTTTAAGGATTGTGAGACTTAATCAAGAAATCCTAATATTTAAGATATAAGGTTTGATTGAATAACGCTCCTTAATGGAAAACTTCTTTTATTGAAAGCTTGAAAATTGAAATATTACAATCGAGATATTAAAGAGGGACTTAAGCTACTAAAATCATTAGAAATATTTGCTTATAGAGAAATGGAGAATCCTGACTTCTATTTTGCTCAAGTACTCTCAAATGACTGTGTCCCTTCTCAATATTTAATCTCTCCTTTTATAGAAGAGATAAACTACATAGGATGCCCTAATGGCTATAATAAATACTGATATTTTACATATCGAGGACTATCCTCACATGGCTACAGTGGACAATATTATTTTATTAACTTGACACTTGACAAAATAGTAGAATAATGGAGCAACAACTTTTCAGAGCTTTTCAATGTTGACAAGATTAATCATCCATATTGAGATTTTGTTGACCTTCATCTCTAATAATGTCTTCTAGTTTGTTGTTATCTAGATAATCATCCAAATCTTCATCAAGTTGAAGATGCTCTGGATCCCATTTTTTAAATAACTCATGAAGATATCTTTTTCCTTTTTCTAACAAGAATTTTCTAACTCCAACATCAAAGAGATAATCAAAGACATCTTCTGAATTAGCTCCTTCTACTTTCATATGTTTACTGAATTCATTATGATAAATGAAAGTAGTGCTCCCGCAATGTATTATTATTCTTCCTTTTTCAATTAATGCCCACATTTCATGATAGATTGACATTTGAACATTGTGATCATCTCAAATAGTGTTCCCATAGGATCACTTACTAATTCTTGTCGTTCTAGAAACCATTCTTATTGTTGATCACTATGATCATCTAAATTAACCATTTGAACAAGATAATGGCTAGTTTGACTTTTTCATTTTCATACTCGATTAGTGTGTAATGCACTTCGACATACAGACTTCTATTGTATGGAATTTTTGTTGGGCTATTAGGAGATGCGAGAATCTAATGGATCTATTTAAGCATGCACTGTTGAAACTTAGTTAGTCTTGACAAGAATGGGAACGTCGAATATGGAATTTCCACTAGGTAAACTGCCATTCTATATTTCCCAGACTTTCATGATGGGGTCATCCGCAGAGATTTAATTTGTTGGGATACTAACACCACCAACTCAAGATTTATCAGGACAGATGATTGCAATGCTCCATGACTTTCAAATATTATAAGCATAATTATGATAGTAGTCGATGCAGGCTACTTAGCATTTGTTGAACCATTTTTCTTGAACTTGAGAACTTATTTTTTCTTTAATGTTATAAGAAAGCTTTAGGTAATTCATTTGTAACTCAAAAAGACTGAATCTTTGTACTATTAGATAGGTAGAAGACAGCAGATGTGATCCAACTTTTGTATGGAATTCTAAAATATCCATAAGGATTCTACTAGAAGGAGAAACTCGTTCTAACTGCAGTAGACACATTTTATTTTAGATTTCCTCCTTTTCGGTAGGAGTTCTACTCCGATGATCACCATTGGTAAGTTCTCGAGTTAAACCATCTGCCAAGAGTGCTTTGATCCATGTATATGTTCAATAAAAAAAGAAAACTAGTGAAGCCATAATTGTCAACGCAAGAGTCGCTCTAGCGCTTGCATGTTTGATAAATTCTTTTTCACAAAACTAAGTATTTCTTTGCAATTAGTTCGAATAAGAAAAGGTTTTGGGGCTAAAAAGATTAAGAACTTTTCAATTCCCCTTATGACTGCAAGGATTTCTTTTTCCGTCGTCTGGTTGCTTGCAATGTAATATTTGTGGAGTTTTGCTCCTTCTTTGATTTCGAGTACTACACTCAAGTACTCATGGTTGGTATCTATCTCAAGAATTATATCATCTCCTTTATTAGGAAAATTAAGAAGATGAAGATTTTTACACATCTTTTTGAAGTTTTGAAGAATCTTTGAATCACTAAGGGTCGATGCCCAAGTTTCTTGTGGCTTTAGTTTTTCTTGTGATGATTTTTTTAATTTAGCCAATTCTTTACTGGAATTTGAAGCATAGGCAGGACATCCAAGAAATCTTTCTAATTACTCCTTCTCTTCAAATTCATCAGAAAAATTTTCTATTTTTTTTAGAATATACTTTTGTAAAATGATTTGTCCAACTTTTATTTCCAAGCCTAAAAACTTGATTTCTTATTCACCATAAATGCACTTGTTCTTACGAAGAATAATACAATGATCAATGCATCTTTGGGTGACAATTAGGACATCATCTTTATATTGTTCTGTGATCTTCAAAAAGACAAGAATATCATCAATGTACGGTAGACAATAGTACTTAAGATCGCTGAATATGTTATCCATTCTTCTTTGAAATATTTGAGGTGCATTAATGACATTGTTATCTATTCATAATGCCCTTTGGGGGCACTAAATGTAGTTAAGTGTATGCTTTCTTCATTCATTTTTATCTGTCAGTATCCTCTTTTACAATCCATTTTTGAGAACTAAGAGGCTCCTTAAATTCTATTAAAAAGGACTATTTTGCTAGGAATATAATAACCATCAAAGATAATATTATCATTAAGCGTTTTGTAACTGATTATCATTCTAGCTTTTTTCTCTTTTTTTTTAAGCATGATTTCTTACCATAAAAACGAGACAGGTGTGAGAACCGTTGCTATTTTTTATTAATCCTTTCTACAGAAGTTCTTTGATTTGCTTATCAAATTCTTGGATACTCTGGTGCATATACACCGTTTGTTTGACTTGAATAATAATGTTGGATTTAACAAAGTAATCTTTACAAATGCCTTATCTTTATCCCAAAATTTTAAAGAATTATTAGAGTAGAGTTCTTTGTATAATTGCTCTTGTTGTTAAGTAATTTGCTCTTTAATAGCTAACTCAAGTAGTGAGATTGTTAGTGTTGTCTCACGTTGTACAGGCGTTACCTTCTTACCAGGCTGGTTGTGTGTGAACTCAATTTTCTAACGTGTGCAAGCTTTATTTAACATATTAATAGAGATTGAGTGACCATTTATTGTGAATATTATTTGGTTTATGTTCTATATGCATGAAAAATATAGTCTCTGAAAGTTATTTCCAATAATGATATAATGGGATGGTTGACCAGTAGCCTATAAGACTGATATTATGCATTGGACTCCTCATATTTCTATTGATAACCTTTCTATGGCCTCCTTGTGGCTCATTATGCTATTGTCAGCTATCACTACTTGTAAAGGATTTTTGGTTTTCTTCTACATGAATTATGGAAATGAAGATCTTTTTCCAAAATAGACAAAATAACCACTATCTATGCAAGTACACAATTGATATTTATTATATTCCTCTAAACATACATTTATTAGGGTATAGATGCTATTAGTATTTGTGGTGATAACTTCATAGCACACCTCCGGAGTCATATCTTTGACTAATTCATCCTCATAGATTGGCTCGCTAACAGTTCATATTTTGCACATAATGTCTTTTCTATCTAGAGTCATACTTCGGTTTACACTGTGTCTTATGGGTTAAAACTCATTCTATTCATTTCACCAGTCATGCAATTGTATCATCTTCTTTAACTAATGAAGACCTTCTCCCCATTCTGATCTTGTACTCATGCTTCTTAATGATTAGCGTTTAATGGTTATTTTATCATTTTCATCAATTTTCATTATGTAATTATTATTAAGTTTTGTAGGATTGACAAAGCTAGATATCCATGACTTATTAATTTTATCTCCCGTGGGTTAGATTTTATCCTTTAAATTTTTTGCATTGGAGTAGGACTCTCAAATTTTTCTGCCCCTATCATCGTTATTCTAGTCTTTGGTTCTATGGTATTATCTAATTTATAGATTATGTTTTTAAAAAATCCTCAGTAGGTAACCTCCTCTTTTCATATCCATCCCAACTATTTTTATCTTAAGAGATAAGAAGTTTTTAGCAAATTAATCTTTTAGATTCACATAATATTCAGGTCGAGAATTCGATCCATTACATAAATTAGTCTTAATTCTTATGGTAATTTGGTTATTAAATTTGATATGCCTGATATTATAGAGCAAAGTATAAAGATTAATATCTTTGCCATAATACTGTAAAGGAATAATTTGAACTTGGACACTAGCAACGTGGACATACCTGTACTATCTGTCTTTGTTATGCTTAAGAATATTTTTCAAGTTAATGAGATTGACTTCTCCCACCTCATGCTCACAGTCTTTTTTTTTCCTCTAACTCTCCTTCTATCATTTCAAATATGTACTTTCTCTTCAATTAAAAGATGGATTTTTTTATAGATCATGTCTTTCTGAATTATAGGAAGGACCCAATCTTTGTTGACATCTTCATTCTCATTATCTATGATAAATTTTTCTCATTAAAGATCATTAAGACCAATTGAGCTACTTTTCATCATATGACTAGTTTTTTCATAATCACTTTCTTCATATTCATCTTTTAGTACAATCTCAATAATATCCTTGTTGTTTTTTAGGGCTAGATCTAGTGCTTCTTCCTTACTAAACTCAAAATAATCTAAACTATCCAAAGCTTCAATAAGTTTGTTATTCTTTCTATTTTTACACTAGTTTACATAATGAACTACCTCTCCACATGACCAACACTTATAATTGTTCTTCCTAGCAGGACAATAGGCGGCTTTTCTAAAAAATCTTCATTTTTTAAGGCTTGGTTTGTTCTAATATTTTTTTTTTATGTGTCGATCCCCTTTGCTTGGCAAACCTCTTTTTCTTATAAAATTTTCTTTTTTCTTCTCCTTTTAGGTTCCTTTCACATTGGTGAGGAGAATTCCAACAAGCTAAGAACCGCTTCTTCATTTTCTTTTGCTTTTGCGGATCAAGACATTGATCATTGACCAATTTTCTTAGATAAGGGATTCTTGTACCAAGAGGATCAATGATATGTGCTTTTTCAAGGCATGTAATGTATTTTCCATTGATTATAAAATTTATCCGATATGGTAATTTGTCATAAAATATACTAAGGTTGGTTTTATTAGGCCCTATTTTGTAATAGGACTGACTAAATTCAGCAATACAATTGTCCAGGTATCTCATATCCCAAAACTCTATGTTATTAATCTTTCTTTGTCAGTCCGTAACTTTTTCTTTGGAATCAACTTTAGCTCCGATCGATAAATTCAATTTCAATTTTCTTACATAAATTTTTGAACATTACACCTGGTATTTCCATTATTCTTAATGCATTTTTACCATCCTTATTTAATGAATCATGCAAGTCACCTAAAGTGCCTGAAAAACTACATTCGATATAGCTTAGGGAATTTTTAGCGGTCCATGTTGTATTTAAGTTTAGGACGCTATTCATACCTCTTTTCTAATGATGAAATATTTCTTCTCTATTATAAGCTCCGCCGATGTTTAGGATATATCCTGTTTGGCTAATTGGGGTAAAGACAACTTCTTTAAAGGTCGTGGTTTCTTTGAGATAAACCCAAATGAAAAGTTAGTTGTACGTCCTACTGAAACATATCTAAGTCTCATAAAATGGGTATTTCTTCAAAAAAAATTTACCAAATTCTGCAGGTTTAGGAACAACATTGTTAACAACTTGGACTACATTTTATCCATGTTAAGTTCTTCTCTAATCTCATTGATTTTGTCCTCAAATACTGTTTTTATTTTTGTTTTAATCTAGTTTCTTTCTAACTTCTTCTAAGGGGATATTATTTATCTCATTATTATTATCTGATAATACATTTTGTTTATCACTATTGCACCGATGGTTTTGTTTAGTTCTTCCAAATTTTCTTCTTTATCAAACATATTCTATAATTCTTTAAGATTATACTGCTTATACTCGATCCTTTCTTCTTTCTCTACATTTTTAAATGATTTTTTAGTTGATTTTTCTCCTACTTTTTGGATTTTTATATCATGCAAAGGAAACAGATTTCTGTTTGATGGTTTGTTGGAAAAGACATTTATGCTGAAATGGAGTGCTAATACTTAAAATAAATTTTTGCTATGTCTAATTTCGTTCACCAAAAAAAACATGGATTACAGACAATTGCTTCTTAATCTCCTCTACTTTAGTGTTAATTTTTGCTAATTCAGCTTTTAATTCTAAAACTATGTCAATGTAATTTAATTGAGGTGCTAATGAAGTGGTTCCTTCTAATGAGTGAACAATATATGAATAATTAGGAGCATGACAAGTAGGTGATAATTCAAGCATTAAATATAGTTAATTAGTTCAATTAATTATTAATTAACTTAATTACTTTAATTTTTTTTTGGTCACGTGACTCTGATACCAAATAAACGAGGGTCTTGAGTAGTATTTGTGAGAGAAATTACACATGCACAAAATTAAAAATTAAGGACTAGGGTTAAAAATGCAAATATAAAAAGTTCAAGACAAGTTTTTAAGGATTGGGGTTAAAAATAGACATATGAAAAGTTTAGGGCGAAAGATGTAAATAAAAACAGTTAATTGTCCCCTTAAAGTAGTTTCCATAGAATATTGGACCCTTTAAATATATTTTAATAACATGGTCCCCTAAATATGATTTCTCTACAAAGCAAGGTATGTGGCTGTTATATTTTGCGTAAACAACCCGCGAATGATCTGGATAATCCACATATAAAGGTTATGACTTATCTATAATAATAAAATAACACAACATAGCTACAGTAAAAATTATGAAATCATATAATTAAAACTTCTTACAACTTCTTCCCATATCCAATTCCATTTATCACATACAAAGAATAGGTCATTCATTGGCTTTTTCCTCCCTCGACACTTTATCAAAGAAAGCACTATTGATCATTAATATAACAAGGGTATTAGTGAGGTTAGGCTGGGTGTTTGGCAAATAGTTGTTAATTATCTATATTAGTTGTTTATAGTAATTTGTATTAGTATTTTGTGTTAGTTGTTTACATTTAACTTTTACAAAGAAAAAAAAGTTCAATAAAATTAACTTTTTATGACAATGTTATGAGACAAAAGATATTTTCAAAAAGCTAATTTCGAAAAGCTCATAGTTTAACCTTTTTCAATATTAGCCTATTGGATCCAAAAAAGTCAATATACTAAAGTCCAAAATTAGCTTTTTTTTTAACTATGTCAAGCAACGAATTAATTTCAATCTAAAACACTCTGTTTTGTCTGAGAAACAGTAAAAATATGGCGCAAGTGTACAACCATAGTTGTAGCACTATGCGGGTCGTCCACAAAGATGGATTGAGTTTAATTACTAATATTAAAGCACTAAATTAATGTAAAAATAATCTACTAGAATTAATTTTCAATAATTGCAAGTATCCTAAAAGATAGCCTAATCTAAATTATAAGAAAGAATGTAATTTGATTACTTAGATGTACTGGATGTAGAAATTTCAATTCTTGAACGAGAGATCACTTCAAGACTTCAATATCTACCGTTGACTTGAGTAATAAAAATTGAAATTTTGAATGAAAAAAAGAAATAATTTTTTAGAAGACTAAAATTGAAACCACTAAACTCGAACTAAAGCTAAAAATAGAAAACTTTGAATTAAAACTATAACTAAGGAAATTGAAACTCGAGAATTCAATTCACTTGACAGAATAGTGGGAATCACAATAATTTATCAAATTCTAAACTAATGCTATAGGAGAAAGGAAGAGAATTCGATGATCTATAAGTGCCCCCAAAACCCCCAATTTGTACTAGTATGAACGCCCTAATTTTTCTAATTATGCTGGAATTCCACAAGTCATACTTTATTTCTAACTTATGAATCACTTGCCAAATCCATCTTTACTTCAGCATGTGCAATTTGCTGGGAATAAGGTTGCTGACTCCTTGAATCTGGACTGGGTTACGGGAAAGCTCAAAATTAGGCCATGAAAAAACAGTAGCTTCTTGCTTAGAACGGGGTCGCGGCTGAAGGAGGGAATTGGCGTTGCGTGTTGGGCCGTGGGAGAATGAGACCCACATGGAGCTGCATGAGGTGCTGGGAAAAGGAATGAGCCGCAGGCAGAGGCGAGCCCAGATGGAGAGATGAGGCGCCCTGGTTCCGCTAATGCATGAGCTGAGGTGTGCGTTCGGCCTGGAATTCAATGGGCAGGCCTATAAGGAGCCTTTTTCTTTTCCTTCTTTCAGCCAATTGGGCCGTGGGTACTGGGTTGAGCCTTCACTTCTCACTCCCCTTTTGCCTTTTGGTTTTTTTTGCGTCCATATATATGCCAAGCAAGAGCTTTCTGTTTTTTTGGGTATTAGGGCCTGGGGCGCTTACTTGGGTCAAATGAGCAGGCCACAGTGAAGGATCATGAGACAGTTGGGCTCTTGGTTGGGCCAAAAGTTGCACTTGGATTGAATTGCCTTGATCTTGGACTCTTGTTGCCTGCATTTGACACCTGTTATTTCATTAAATCAATATTTCCTATAAAATCACAAAAAGCAAATAAAATCCAAAAATAACGCAAATTACGAGTAAAAACTATGTTATTAGAAGTACCACATAGACACATTTAGTGGTCATACACACTTTGTTTAACCAAAAAGTTGTCAACCAAACACGCCATTTGTGATACTAATAAGTCATCCTAATGACACAAGATTAATGTAGACAAATTTCACGTCATCAATTAAGATTTTCTTATTTTATATTTGTGGTAAAATGCAAAAGAGATTCCTTTTGTTCCATTGGCGGCTACATAGGAGGGGATATGATTTAATGTATATATTTTATGTAACTAGCATTTCTATATCCATGCAAATATTAGCATTTAATTGTAATAGATATAATCAGTTCTTTGTTGACATCGTCTTTCTCTGGGAAAGAAAATTTTTGATGCTTAACAGATCCTAAATTGTGACACAATATCACTTTTGGAACGCAAAATTATTAACAATTTTTAAAAATTGTGAGAATGATATGTATCAAAAAATTATAAGGGTTTGTTTTGTTTTAACACACAAAGACATATATATATATATATATATATATATATATATATATACATATATAGTGTGTGTGTGTGTGTGCGTGTTGTGTGTAATATATATATATTTATATATATATATATATATATATATATATTAATTTATATAATATATTATATATGTATGTGGTGTATGTGTGTGTCATAATATATATATCGTACATTAATATATATATATAGATATATATATATATATACACACCCACACACACTATATATGAATATATATACATATATATATATGATATATATATATATATTAATATATATATATATATATGATATAGATATATAGATATATATATATATATATCTAATATTATATATAGATCTATATCTATATTATATGTATGTTGTATGCTGTGTGTGGTGTGTATGTAATAGATATATATATTATAAATAGATATAAAGATATATATAGATAAATAGATATAATATACACACACACACACCACGCCACGCACAATAATATATGATATACACATATATATATATACATATATATATTATAGGATACTAATATATATATATAGAGATATATATATATATATATGTACATATATATTTTGGTGCTGTATGACAACATTATCACTGTATGGGCTATTCCTTGACGCATATTGCTATAGAGTTTTACAATATTCTTTTCAATGACCACCTTTATTGCTCTTTCATGAACGGGGATGGTTAAAATAACTTCCAATAATGCCTACTTATCTTGACTTTTCTCTGCTATAGTCTTGACCACATCATCTAATCATTTTAAAAATACCGTTGTTTGGAATTAAGTCACTTTCAAAAATGTCTAGCCTCCTTAGATCTTGGTTTATTAGGGAAAGAGGTACATGGATTCTTCCATTTAGAGCATCCCAAGCAATGATCAAGTGTTTGAATCACTGCATGGGGGCTTGCTCCTTCGCATCACCTTAGGATTCAACTGTCTCCCTCTCCTTTTCCTTGCCTCCACTTGCCATGGATATTTAACTTGGATCACCAAGTAAAATAGTTTTCAGGAAGCCCACTACTAAACATACTTAGTCACTCTTATTCATTTGTTTTGTATTGTAATTTATGTCTATAAGCTATAACAGTTATTTTTTAATTTTTTGAAGAATTAAATAATTGATTTATGATAGCAAAATTAATTTTAAAAATACCAAAAAACAATATACTAATTGCAACCATAAAAATACGTATGTTGGAATAGAAATAAAAAAGTGCGATTCTAGTAAAATGCAATATGAAACTTCGACTTAAAATCCAGAATGAAAGTTCAACTCTGTAAAAAAAATGCAATACGAAAGTTTTGTCAATAAATGCCGCGTAAAGAAAAAAATCGATGTCGCCCATGTTTCTCTCGCACCAAATTTTGCCTCCATATTTCTTCAACTAAGTCCTCCAGAAGATGTGCATGTGTGTTATTGTCTCAATCTTGAACTATTCCACAAACGCAAGTTGCATAGCATGGATGATGGCCATGTTAGACCTTTGGCACCAAGATGCTACCTTCAATATGCTCATATTCGAAGGTATGGTATATGAATTTCACTTATCCTCAGCCATCATGTTCTAGGGTATTATACATGTTTTTTTCCATTATCTTTCTGATGTCCTCCTCATCAAATAGTCAAAAGGGATGGTGGATTATGGCAAAGCGATCTGGTAACACCCTGGATGCTCCCTTCATGTCCTTCCCAATGGCCTCTTGATGTTAAGCAAACAATTTTACCTCTGGACCTTGTGGAAGGGGAATTATTTTCACAAAAGTCGCTAATTTTGGATATATGTCATCTACTAGACAGTACTTGATGGCATATTTATGACCATTGATCACATACTCAAACTTGGAGGGTCCGATCTTGGTAAAACTCATGGAATAATGGTGAACAGTTAAGGGCGTTTATGTCATTGAATCTACCTAGCAAATTGAAGAAGGGATGCCATATTCAAAGGTCATTGAATCTACCTGACAAATGAAAGCACCATTTTCCATGCTGTCAGGCAGTTCTTGCATTCCCAATGCATATAATCAATGCCTTCCAGCATGTTTAGGAAATCACGAGCCTCCTCGACTTGCAATAGATGGACATGTCCTCTTGAGTTGGTTTTCTTTATTACTCTCCCTCAAATATAAAAATGAATCCTTTAGCGAACTTTTCACATAGTTCATTCTCGTGCTTTCACCAAAAAGGGTCCATCCATATAATGGGTGGATATACCATAAGCTAAAATTTGCATGGCCGTGATACACTTAGTTAGCAATGTCAACCTACTCCACCCTAAATCCATCATACCACAACTAAATGATTCTTAAGGAGCCCCATTGTGTGGAGCAACAAGTGCTTTGCATTCTACATCTACGTCACAGATGGTTTTCATATAAGACTAAATGTTCTGCAAAGTAGTCTTTTATAGGTGATCGTGAGTTTCTTTTGGATTTCTCCTAAAAAATGCTTTTTCCCTTCTAGGTCTTGATGATGATGATAGATCTCTCCTCTTATGCCTAGCTTGTCTAGGCTTTATAAGTAGTCACATTTTCTTAGTAGCAATTTGATCACCAAGAGGGCCTTTCAAATCAGTATACCATCGCCAGATTCTTTGAGTATAAGGCTCAAGGCATCTGACAATGACGAGGAGTAGAAATGATGAATCATCCATTGTTGGTCTCCAAAATGAGCTAGGCCCTTAGCTGCTACCACCTCTCTTGTGCATTTTGACATATTGGAGGAAGACATCAACCTTCTCCATAGTTGTTATGCCTAAAGTAGACATTTCTTTAGTCACCAAATTGGTTAAAAGGTCCCCAACTTTTTCCTTAGCCTTTCTTTTAGCGGCATTTCTTCCCACTGGGGGAGTTAGTCCATTCCTTTCCTCAACTGTTGCATTTCGCCATTAGGGGTGGATGTGCCAGAAGTGCTACCATCTTATTTATCTTAGGCCATTTCGATGACCCCTCTTGAGATTGACCACATAAGAACTTCTATTTAGGATGATCATCGAGCAACTTCTGTCAATCTCTATCTCAAACTTCTTCCTATTTCATTGATGATGCGCAACCATCACCTATGTCTAGAGTATCTTCTATACTATTCAGCTGGAAAATATGTTATTTTTGTACCCTTTATTATCTAATATTTGCTCAAAATAAAGTATTAAATTAGGATTTTAATATGTGTTTGTTTATTTTGTAGGAATTGGAAGAAAACATGAGAAAACAATAAATAATGAGCTCAAATAAGGAATTGGACTAAGAAAAGAGACGAAAAAGAAGATGCTAGATAGGAGCCCAATCTGCCAAGCCCAGACCAACTCCTTTTCTTCTCTCCGCTCTCTATTCTAGTACTGTGCCAGCAAATCTCCTTACCTCCTTGCTCCCGGCCCATTTTTCAAGCCCATCAGAGCAACCCACGCCTCTCCCTCTCTTCTTTTTCCTTTCTTTTCTTCCCCTGGGCTGGTCAATCTTTCCTTCTCCTTTCTCTCTCGGCCCAGTCTCTCTTTCTTTTCCTTTCTCTCTTTCTTTCCCTTTAGGCCAGGCTCTCTCCCTTCTTCTCAGACCAAGCCCAGCCCGCCCATCTTCATTTTCTCGCACCGGCTCCACTTAATTTGTCACACAGGCCTCACGTGCAGCTAGCCTTCCCCCATTATCCCTGCTTCTTCTTCTTGATTCCCAGCAAGCCGTAGAACAGAGGAAGCATAGCAGAGCACACGATCCTTCATCTTCCTCATGCCATAACTGATTGCTCAACTTTTGTCTCTCCTCCTTCATCCTTCCTCAACACTCACTGCTTCATCTTCCCCTCCCAACCCTTCTCCTTCACCGCTATGCCTAGCCAGCCGAACCGAAACAGAGACACACAAACAGAGCTCTTCGGCTTCCCCATAACCAGCCATTGCTACCTTTCTCTCTCATCTTAAATCCATTCCCTTCTCTCAAAAGGCGGGCATTAACTGGAGTAATCACAAGGTCGGTTACAAAAAGGGGATTAAGTGAGGATTAATGGGAGAATTAAGTGAGGATGAAGAGTCGAATGGCAGATAGAGGAGCGTAGCGCAGAGGGTAGACTAGGTTGTGAATTTCTTGATTCTCGAATTGGAGGTTCAGCTCTTCGTGAGTTCAATTCAAATGAGAATTTCAACTTCTTTTAAGTTGGATTAATTGAATTATCATTCAGAAATCGTTCTTTTGCATTGCTCTGTCTTCTGATTCTGTGCGCTGCTTTCATGGAAGCTTGGCTGATACTGGTGTTTTGTTCAAATGAATGGTTTCAACTAAGTGTTGGAAGGTTGAATTACTTGCAATTTGGTGTTTACATTTAATTTTGATGTTGTTTTTTTGGGAATGTTAGAACTCACAGTTTCATAAATTAATATTGTCCACTTAGTGCTGTCTTTGTAGTTTTAATGAAAATATTGGTAGTTTCTTTTAATACCGAATGTTAAATTAGATTAGTTCATGAGTCACCTAATTTCATAACCCATCTCTGAGGATCGACCCTCAAGTGGTACAACGATAAATCGTGCGCTTGCGGAAAATCATAACAAGTTTTTGGCGCCGTTGCCGGGGATGGCGTTATGAAATTTGGTTACATCGAATCGTAGTTTAATTATTAGAGTCGTTAGAGTCGTTTTTGTTTTAGTTTTAGTTGAGTCGTTATTTTTGTTTTAGTAGTTTAGTTTAGTTTTATTTTTGAATTTAGTTTATATTTTAATTTCGATTTTTGTTTTTGTCGGGACTAGTTTAATTTTAATTTTTAGATGCTTTCATTGTTGAAAAAACAGTACTAATTAGTTTGGTTTTTGCGCAGCGAAAAGAAGCAAAATAGAACTGATCCGGAAATATTTCAAATGCAGATTTTTCACCGATTTTCTCCCTCTATTCGAAATTTCTGGGCTAATCCAAGTGTGATTTTTGCTATTTTGATATTTTTCCTAGATTTGGCATAATTTTTAAGGTGTGTACGAACTTTTCTGGAATTTTTTGTACTGTTTTGATTTTTCTGTGAATTTTTGACTTAATTTTCTATTTGCATTTTTCTGCACTATTTGGGGACAGAAAAAATTCAAAAAAATATATATTTATGTCCCTTGTGACTGTCAGGAATTTGCTGTATATTTAATTCTGATTTTAGGATTCTTATTTTCTGTTTTAATTTTATTGGATTATTTAGGTGTCATTTATTTTCTAATTTTCTTTTAGTTTGTTTGTGGTTGTGTTTTTTGTTTTTTTTGATTTTAGATTTGATCGTAATCTATTTGTGGATTATTTTTAGTTTTGATTCACTCCTTTGTTTTGAAAGCAAAAATCAAAAAAAAAAAAAAACCCAAAAATAAGATCCAAAAAATAAAATAAAATGGTGTACAAGCTTTGTGTTTGTGCTTCTCTTTGGCTTTTAGTGTTAGGAAACTTCTTGATTGAGTCTTTTGTGTTTTTCTTTTCTTTTGGTAACATAGTTTTATTTTTCTTAGTTTATTTTATTTATTATATGAATCTCTTGTTTTTGTTTTAGTGCCTAGTTTGTTAATAGTGTCAAAAAAAAGTTAGAAAATCCCAAAAAACAAAAGTCTAAAAAAAAGGAAAACAAAAGAATTCAAGAATGCCAGTGTTTAAATTCCCACAATTTGAGCATGAACCTTTCTGGAGTTATTTGTCTCGAATTAATGATTATCGTGCTGAGTTGAATCGCAATTTGGAGAAATGGAAAATTTGTGAGGTCATATTTTGGGTCTAAATGCTAAATTTAGGGGTGTTGTTGAGTCTATGTGTCCAAGAGGTTTGTTAGGATTATTAATTAGAACTCAAGATGAGGTTTGGGATTTCTTTAAAAAATTAGCTTGGGATACTTATAAGTTTGAACAAGGTAGAATGAATTTCAAATACCCAACTCATGTTGAGTCTACTTTTTATGATAATCCTTACTCCCGATGTCATTTTGTAGATTCGTATAACCCCTCTTATGTTTCTGTGCCTCCTGTTTTGTGTGCTTATTATGAGTCTTCCTGTCATGATGCTTATTCTTGTCCTTATTGTAACTATGTTGATGCTACTTGTGTAAGTGTTGAACAGAGATTAAATGCCTTGACCACTAAAGTGTTAGAGACAATGACCAAGAGGATTCCTGAATATTCTCATTTTTTTAATCAGAGTAGGGAGCGTTATGATGAGTCTGACTCTAGTTTAGGATCTCCTCAGGCTGAAGTTAGTCTTTCTAATCATTTTGACCCCTCTTATCAATCTAGGCCTCATTTGCATGATGATCTATCTTTGCCTAGCCTTGAAAAAGAGAGCAACCTCCCTGTGTCTCTATCGCCTGACCTTACACCACACACTAACTCACAAAAGGATGTCACTGAAAACGTCCTAGTTTATGCCGACCCACCCAACATTTTTGATGAATCTTCTGAGTCTGAGGAGGGTCAGGAATCTGAGCATACTATTGAATTATATATGAGCATCCCATCTGTAGTTGAGCTTCATGATTTAGATGACTCAAATGCTATTTCACAAGAGTCACGTGAAAAGGACATTGAACCCACTATTTTGGACTTTGATGATGATATTCTTTTTGTAGAATATGAATCTTTTTCATGTGGGTTTAATTTTGATGAAAATTTTGATGATGGTTTTTGTATTGAATATGAACCATTCTCTTTTAACCCTCTAATACCTCTTGAGTCATTCCTTGTTGAATATAACTCATTCACTTTTGATGTCGATGTGGGGTTGAAGTGGATCTACTTATTGAATATGAATCTTTTTCTTTTGACCCAATCCAAGCTGGCCTCCTCTTTGAATTTCACAAGTCTGAAGTTGTTGAGTCTGAGTCCTTACTGCCCATGGTTGCGAATTTTGACCAGACTCCTAAGCGTATTGAACTTAAGGGACTTGTAGATTTAGGATCCACTGCTTTGCCTAGACCGGTCATTCATGATGATTACATTTCTAGGCCAATGACCTATATGCTGGCTACAATTAGATATGTCTGCCTATTTTCTGACTGGGCCCAACAGTTTGATAAGTTGAAACGGGCCCTTACTTGTGCTGAATTGACATGGTAGATGTACTCTTTATGGTTCCAACTCTTTGCTGCTTTCTGTTTCCATCTTCTTGACGGCTGTCTTGTTTATATAATAAGCTGCTACATGCGCTAATGGGTTTTAATTTGAATAACAGCTTATGCATTGTGATGGAGTAGCTGACACTCCATGAGCCTCTAGTTATATTAGGAGACTTTAGCTTAGGTGTACTTCAAACACCTGACCTGGTATGATCGTTCCATTCTCTTCCCTCTTCTTTTTCATTTCTTTTTCTTTTTCTTTTTCTTAGTTGTAGATTTTTAGGATTGTGATGGTTAAGGGTGATCAATCTTGAGGAGAAATTTGGGATTTGTTGAGCATTGTTGGCTGTGATCACTCTTGGTTATATTCAGTTTTGTGTCTCTTTGTAAGTTGTGGATATCTAGGACTGTTTTGTACTTTGTTTTGTGAGTTTTTGATTTTCTTTGATTTTCTTTGATTTTCTTTGGTTTTGTTCCGTGAGTTTATATATATTTGCGTTTTGTCTCGATTTTTGGTGTTGCTCTTTAGTGCCTTAGTTCCCACAATGAGGACATTGTGGAGTTTTGGTGTGGGTGAGGTGCCCATTTTTCGAAATTTTTCGAAAATTTTGAAAAAAAACGACGACAATTGCTAAAATTCAAAAAAAAAAAGATTTTTGTTTTGTTTTTGGGGAAACTTAGTGCTATTCTAATCAACTTAAATCCTCTGTGCTTTGATTGTTAGCCTGTATATACGCATGATGTACATGTTAGGTCTCTGTCCTTGGTGTGTCATTCTTAGTCCTAATTCTAACCTCATTTGTTCATTGTCGCTGTGTGATCTCGTCTCTATTATTTTATCCTCATTGTCTTAAGGTCTTAGTTTTTCATGATCGGCTCTCCCACTTGTTTTAGACACAATTACTTTGAAGAACAAAAACAAGAGAGAAAAAATGAATGAAAAAAGAGAGAAAAAAAATGAAAAAAATGAAAAAGAAAAAAAAACTAAAAAAAAAAAAGAAAGAATAGAAAAAAGGAAATAAAATGAAATTTGGAATGACAAGTATCTCTTTGAGGCATGCGTTACTGGATGGTACCCTTTGAGACAATATTGCTACTGGGAAAGCTTGCTTTCTGTGTTATTTCGTTACGTCAATAATGTAATTTGTGTCAGTCAAGTGGGATTGAGTTTGATTCTGCTCAAGCCTAAGCCATAGGATGATGACACACATACACACAAGCACTAGGATGGATTCCCAATCTCGATGTACAGTGGGGTGAAACGTTAGGGCGTTAATGGGGTAGAGAGCCTTGATGAGTACATTTTGTTTATATGCATGCCAATATCTTTGCTACATGGGTGATTTAGTTGATTGGAATGTGTATATATCTTTTCCCGATTTTGTATATGTTATTTTTTTTTTAAAAAAGATTTTCAAGTTCTGTTTATGTTTTCTTTTATACGTTTTGTGGGTACATCTTCTGTAAACCCTCACAAGACCTTCCTCATCCACTAGGAGTAACCTAGCGGTTTAAAGGGCTTGTTGCACGTGCTAAGTGCAACTGTGATTCCTACGAAAGTGAGTTAGAATTTTGTTTTATTTTTTTTTTCTAGGATTTTTAGTTTTGCTTTACTCGAGGACGAGCAAAACATAAGTGTGGGGTATTTGTTCAGCCTGAAAATATGTTATTTTTGTACCCTTTATTATCTAATATTTGCTCGAAATAAAGTATTAAATTAGGATTTTAATATGTGTTTGTTTATTTTGTAGGAATTGGAAGAAAACATAAGAAAGCAATAAATAATGAGCTCAAATAAGGAATTGGACGAAGAAGAGAGACGAAAAAGAAGATGCTAGACAGGAGCCCAGTCTGCCAAGCCCAGACCAACTCCTTTTCTTCTCTCCGCTCTCTATTCTAGCACTGGGCCAGTAAATCTCCTTACCTCCTTGCTCCCGGCCCATTCTTCGAGCCCATCAGACCAGCCCACGCCTCTCCCTCTCTTCTTTTTCTTTCTTTTCTCCCTCTGGGCCGGTCCATCTTTCCTTCTCCTTTCTCTCTCGGCCCAGTCTCTCTTTCTTTTCCTTTCTCTCTTTCTTTCCCTTTGGGCCAGGCTCTGTCCCTTCTTCTCAGACCAAGCCCAGCCTGCCCATCTTCATTTTCTCACACCTGCTCCACTTAATTTGTCACACGGGCCTCACGTGCAGCCAGCCTTCCCCCATCATCCCTGCTTCATCTTCTTGATTCCCAGCAAGCCGCAGAACAGAGGAAGCACAACAGAGCACACGACCCTTCATCTTCCTCATACCATAGCTGATTGCTCAACTTTTCTCTCTCCTCCTTCATCCTTCATCAACACTCACTGCTTCATCTTCCCCTCCTAATCCTTCTCCTTCACTACTATCCAGCCGAATCGAAACAGAGACACACAAACAGAGCTCTTCGGCTTCCCCATAACCAGCCATTGCTACCTTTCTCTCTCATCTTAAATCCATTCCCTTCTCTCAAAAGGCGGGCATTAACTGGAGCAATCACAAGGTCGGTTACAAAAAGGGGATTAAGTGAGGATTAATGGGAGAATTAAGTGAGGATGAAGAGTAGAGTGGCAGACAGAGGAGCGTAGCGTAGAGGGTAGACTAGGTTGTGAATTTCTTGATTCTCGAATTGGAGGTTCAACTCTTCGTGAGTTCAATTCAAGTGAGAATTTCAGCTTCTTTTAAGTTGGATTAATTGAATTATCATTCAGAAATCGTTCTTTTGCATTGCTCTGTCTTCTGATTCTGTGCACTGCTTTCATGGAAACTTAGCTGGTACTGGTGTTTTGTCCAAATGAATGGTTTCAACTAAGTGTTGGAAGGTTGAATTACTTGCAATTTGGTGCTTCTGTTTAATTTTGATGTTATTTTTTTGGGAATGTTAGAACTCACAGTTTGATAAATTAATATTGTTCACTTGGTGCTGTCTTTTTAGTTCAATGAAAATATTGGTAGTTTCTTTTAATACCAAATGTTAAATTAGATTAGTTCATGAGTCACCTAATTTCATAACCCATCTCCGAGGATCGACCCTCAAGTATTACCACGATAAACCGTGCGCTTGTGAAAAATCACAACATATACTCATATCACTTTGATTGAAAGGAATCATTTCTTTCACAATGGCAATCCACCTATTTACCAATTCTCTATGTAGCTCCATATAGGGTGCGTTTGCTGAAGGTAGGGGCCATTTACCCCAACAACCTGAGTTCTTTTGATCAGGTCAACAATAAGATTTGTACTTGTGTTAATCCAAACACCTATCAAGCAACAATCCTCATCTATTGTTCATTTCCTTCGACCTTCCTTCCTCTCCTTCCACCTCATCATTATTCAGATCATTACTAGTTTGAGAATTCCCAAAGTTAGCAACCAATCTAGAATTGGTGTTAATGAGGGGGTTGAGTTGCCTGCTCCTGAGAAGTACTCAAGATGATGCAGTGGGTAATACTAACTAGGGAGGAAGAGGAGCCATTGATTATAGCTAAAATTTGGATTGGGGGGCATTTGGTAATGGGTAATAGATGTAATTTAGTGGTGGTTGGGGGTAATGTGGGGATTCAAGTTATTCCCGACATTTTCTTGTGAGTTATCAATGGAAAATAAATTCGTAAAAGATTTTGGGGTAATATTTTAAAATTTAAATTCTTAAATATCAATTAAAACATATTAACTTAAGTATACATTCAATTTATTTTCTAACATCCTAATTTACATCAACATGATCATAGTAGTTTAATCTATTAACTAAAAAAGTATTATAGCCTTTAAACATGTAACCAACAATTATTTCTTAAATTTAAATTCTAAAATATGATTTGAAACATCTTAATGCCAAGAAGATTCAAATTATTTCCTAACATATTATTTTACATCAAACTTGTCAACGTATGTCAATTATACTATCAACGAAATGTAGTCTAACATATAAATGTGTATTCAACAATTATTTCCTAAATTTACATCAAGTTCAATAAATACATTTTTCAAATCTAGCTTCATATGAATTACATATAAACATATGGTTAAAAATGAATGAAACCTTTAGAATTTTATGATATTATAAACAATGCTTCACTCACCTTCTTTTTTGTTTATTGAAATACATATCTCAAATGTCTCTTCAAGTAGGAACATAACAATAATCATTATTTTCAATAAATAATTGGATGGCATAATTTAAGTAAATCATAAACATAGCCAAAACACTAAGTTGAATCACTGCATTAAATTTATAAAATGCACATAGTTAAAATATCTTATTTTGCTTCTTTCTTGAGTACGCTAGCCGTTTTTTACCCTTATAATTTTGGATGAAATTGAGATTATTTTTGGTATGATTTTCCACCTTAAGGTAGGGGGTATCTGTAGGGATACATTTCCTAAAAAACTTAAAAATATGTAAAGATCCACCTAACTAGCCATTTCAATTTGACAATCTAGTCCAACATCTAGTTTGGGTATTAAAGCACAACATTCCAGTTAGTCCAATGGTTCAAAATTAAGCCAGCCTTGTTCCTTATTTAATTTATTTTCTAATCAAAATGAAGAGTATGATGAGCCAAGCCACCCAAACTTCATTGAGATAATAGACAATTTTTGTGATTTATGTAGGAGAAGGCAAGAAAGAGGAAAATAACAATTGAGATATTACTTGTTTTTTTTCACTGCTCCCCAAATGGCTCAAATACAAGGGTATTTATAGGTGACATCTTCACCTAGTGCAATGAACATTCATCCTAATCCATTCATGTATCTATGTGTGAACTGACCCACATACATGAACCATACAATACAATGTATCCAAGAATACATGAATCTCATAAGATATATGAACCTATAAAACACTCTTCAATCTTTTTATTTAATGAATCAAGTTTATTATTTTATTTTATTTTTAACATCCTCCCTTAAACTTGATTTATTTTGGTTACTCCAATCAAAGCACGCAACCTAGCAAAGTCTTCAAACTTCAACAATTTCGTGAATATGTCTGCAACTTGATCATTTGTCCTGACATAAGCGAGCTTCACTTCCTTCTTCTCGATACAGTCCCGTATGAAATGGAATCTTGTATCAGTATGTTTATTACGTTCATGGAATGTAGGATTCTTTGCTAATGCAATAGCGGACTTATGATCCACACGTATTGTAGTGGGCACCTCCTGCAGCATGGGAAGCATCTTTAGCAATTTTCTGAGCCATATTGCATGATAGACTGCTGAGGTGGCTGCAACATATTCAGCTTCACAATTTGAAAGAGACACGATTGATTGTTTCTTTGAGCACTAAGTAAAAGCTGTGTCTCCCATAAAAATACGTAACCAATAGTACTCTTTCGATCATCGACATCTCCACCCCAATTACTATCACTGTAGCCAATGAGATTGAAATATCCGGATGTAGTGAAAGTGAGGCCACGATTAATGATGCTTTTGATGTACCTCAAAATTCTCTTCGCCATTTTCATGTGTGAAGTTGTTGGCACCTCCATAAATCTGCTGACAAGGCCAACTCCGTAAAGAATGCCTGGCCTCGTGCACGTCAAATATCTCAAACTTCCAACAAGACTCCGGTACAGAGTCGGCTCTACCTTTTCTCCTCCATCACACTTAGATAATTTCGTTCCACAATCTATAGGAGTGCTCGCCGGCTTGCAATTTTGCATATTAAATTTCTCGAGAATTTTTCTGGCATATCCTTCTTGAGAAATAAATATGCTATCATCATTTTGCTTCACTTCGATTCCAAGATAATAGGACATGAGTCCAATATCAGTCATCTCAAATTGTTGAGCCATCACCCTTCTGAACTCATCGAACATCTTCGAATTGTTGCCAATGAAAATCATATCGTCAACATATAAACAGACAATCAATATACCTCCTTGCTCATCTTCTTTGACATAAAGAGCATGTTCATGAGGGCTGTTGAAGTCATGATCTTGAAAGTATTTGTCAATCCGGCTATACCATGCCTTTGGTGCCTACTTTAAGCTGTACAAGGCTTTCTTCAATTTTAGCACTTTACCTTCATGTCCCTTAACAACATAACCCAAGGGTTGTTCAATATAGACTTCTTCTTCGAGATAACCATTCGAGAAAGCGAACTTAACATCCATTTGATGAATCTGCCAGCTGTTATGGGCCGCCAAGGAGATGATGAGACAAATAGTCTCTAACTGAGTGACAGGGGCAAAGACCTCATCGTAGTCTATGCCTTGTCGTTGGCTATAACCTTTTGCAACGAGTCTAGCCTTGTATCTTTCCACTCCTCCTTTTGCATTCTTCTTCACTTTGTAAATCCACTTGACACCAATCGCCTTTTGGCCTTTTAGAAGATTGGCTAATTCCCATATGTCATTCTTTTTTATTGCTTGAATCACTTCATCCATTGCTAGCCTCCAATTTTTGTCTTCCACTACTTCTTCAAAATTAAGAGGCTCGGAGTTAGCAAAAAGACAAAAGAGAGTTGGATTATCAAGTACCTCTATCTCGTCATAAAGTTCTCTAAGATTCCTTGTGCGCCTTGGCCTTTTAGAAGAGCTGTCAGCTGAAGATTGTGGACTTCGAGATGAATTCGGAGTAGGAGGCATCAAATCTTCTCTTGTCACTTGATTAGGCTCTCCATCAACCAATAAAAGTGAGATAGTTTCTTCATTGGAGGAGATGTCCCATTCCCAGAAGTCCTCTTCATCAAACACCACATCTCTACTGATGATCACCTTCCCATTATTAGGATTGTAAAGCTTGTAGCCTTTGGATCTTGAATCATATCCAATGAAGACAAGCTTCTCACTCTTGTCATCAAGCTTGACTCTCTTCTCATCATGGACATGGGAATAGGCTATGCTTCTAAAAATACGTAAGTGAGAGACACTTGGTTTCTTACTGCTCCATGCTTCTTGTGGTGTCATGCCATGGACACCCCTTGTTGGACAAAGATTGGACAAGTACACAGCGCATGAGACAGCTTCGGCCCAGAACTCTTTGGGCATCTTCTTACTTCTTAATATGCTTCGAGTCATGTTGCGAATGGTCCAATTCTTGCGTTCCACTACTCTATTTTGTTGAGGAGAATGTAGAACTATGAGAAAATGGCGTATGCCTTGAGAAGCACAAAATTCGTCAAACTCCTTGGATGTGAACTCGCCGCCTCCGTCAGTTCTCAAAGCTTTGAGAGTATAACCACTCTCTTTCTCAACAAGTGCCTTAAACTTTCGAAATACTCCAAATGCTTCATTTTTCTCCTTCAAGAAGTACACCCATGTCTTGCGGGAAAAATCATCAATGAAAAGTAAAGAATAGTTGGATTTACCATGTGAAGATGGCTTGATCGGTCCGCACAAATTGGCATGAACAAGTTGAAGAGGCTCTGAGGCTCGAAAATTTGCTTCTTTCGAAAAACTTCTTCTAGTTTGCTTTTCCATGAGACATCCCTCACAAAGCTGATTTGGATGAGAGATGAACGGTAAGCCATTCACCATCTTCTCTTGTGCCAAACTCTTTAAGCCACCAAAATTCAAGTGGCCTAATCTCAAGTGCCATAGCCACGAGTCATCTTTCACACAGTTTTTCAAAGACTTTGGATGATCAACCTGAACTTTGAGTAAGAAAATTCTATTCCTTGCCATGTACACCTTTACGATTAAATTTTGGAACATATCTTTCAAGTTGAGAGACCGATTCTTCATGTGAATGTCGTAGCCAATTTCAAGTAATTGGCCTAAACTTAAGATGTTTGTTTTGAAAGAAGGCACATAATAAACTTGAGAAATTAAGTGATGGCTACCATTTTTGGTGCGAATAAGAACGTCACCTTTCCCCTTGATTGGAACTTTGGTGTTGTCTCCAAAAACAATGTTGCCGACAACGGTCTCGTCAAGATTTGTGAAAAACTCCTTGTTGCCACTCATGTGGTTAGTAGCGCCTGTATCAAGGCACCAAACACCTTTGTCTTCTTCTCCTTTGCTCGCCAACAAGAGGTAGAGATCTTCTTCCTCCTTCACGTCTATGAAATTTGCCTTCTCATCGGTGTTGGTGTTGGTGTGCCAACACTTCGAAGCGTAGTGACTAAATTTATGACAATTGTGACATTGGACATGTGATTTATCATATGTTCTACCTCCACCACGACCTCTTTGATTTCAATAGTCTCCATGCCCTCTTGATGCTTGGGATTGATTGTTGGATTTCTCGTATTGTGATCTGCCGTATCTACCGCGTCCTCGATGGTGGCCTCGTCCACGGCCATAATGGCCTCCACATCCACGACTTCTTCCTTGGCCATGGCTTTGACTATTCGACTTCCCTGGCTCCTGGATTTTGTCACCTAAGGACACCTTGGTTTGAAGAGCTTGAACTGATGGCTCTCCTTTTCTCTTAATTGTCTCCTCACAGGCTTGTAAAGAACCCATGAGTTGATCAAGAGTCATCGTCCCCAAGTTGTTGCACTCTTCAATGGCAAAAACAAGATGCTCAAGTTTTGAGTCAAGCGATCTAAGAATCTTCTCCATAACACGAACATCTTCAGTTGTCTCTCCATAACGCTTCATTTTGTTGACTACACTAGAAACTCTAGTGAAGTAATCAAAAACTGTTTCTGATTCCTTCATATGTAATGATTCAAATTCACCCCTAAGGGTTTGGAGACAAACTTTCTTTACCTTGTCCAACCTTTTGAAATTATTTTCAAGAATCATCCAGGCTTCTTTGGCCTTTGTAACCAAAGATACCTTCTCAAACATAGTATCATCCAATCCCATGTGGATGATAGATAGGACGTGTTGATCTAACTTGCGATATTTAAGCAAGTTATTCCGTTGAGCTTGTGTCAAAGCTCCCTCATTCTCAAGTTCTTCATAACCTTTCTCTACTATCTCCTATGCCTCTTGTGAGCCAAGCAAGGCCTTCATCCGAATACTCCAAGTGCCATAATTATCTTTTGTGAGTTTTGGGATAACAAAGGGAAAGGTGGAATTCATCTTGTATGTGGCTTTGATACCACTTTGTTGAGATAATAGACAATTTTTGTGATTTATGTAGGAGAAGGCAAGAAGAAGGAAAATAACAATTGAGATAATACTTGTTTTTTTCACTGCTCCCCAAATGGCTCAAATACATGGGCATTTATAGTTGACATCTTCACCTAGTACAATGAACATTCATCCTAAGCCATTCATGTATCTGTGTGTGAACTAACCCACATATATGAACCATACAATACAATGTATCCAAGAATACATGAATCTCATAAGATATATGAATCTAGAAAATACTCTTCAATCTTTTTATTTAATAAATCAAGTTTATTATTTTATTTTATTTTTAACAAATGCCACGTTTGATGTGCAGAAAAGGGAAAAAAAGAGCACATGTCAGACCGTTCCTAGGGTCTAACATGCAATTCAAGTAAATTGGGGTGCTGGCTACAAGGAGGGCAACACGCAGTCCCCAACTGTGAATCTTGATCCACTAGTTAGGAACGCTCTTAGATTATCGAGTATTGGTTGCATATGGCAATATGGATCTTGGGTACTCAGGAAGCAAAATTTGATTTGTTTGGGAAATTGGAAATTAAATATTAGGATTTGAGGCTATTTTATGTTAGGAATGAGACCTACCTAAGGTCAGTAAAAGTCCATGATCCGAAGTTGGTACAGATTAGATGAAGGGGTAAAGTGCATAATGAGTCCAAAGTAAAAGATGTGCAAGTAACTTGAACCACAAGGTGCGTGAATAGATATTTATTTTTTTTGTCTTTTCCAAAATCTCTAGCACCGACTAAACAAATCAAAAATCCCTAAAAGAAACCGGCTGATTGATGTATGTCATATTTGCATGGATTATTTAAGTGGTTGGGAGTCAATTTTAGGGGATTATTACGCTTAGTTGTACGATTTATACCCCTATTTTTACTATTAGGCTTGGATTTTGCCCGTAAAGAGTGTTTGCAGATTTTGACATTGTGACCCAAAGCATGTGCATAGAATGATATTTTGAGACCTTGTGGATCAAAGAAGGTAGTTAAAAAGGCCAGAAAACAACCAATATGGACATACTGTGGTCATTACCACAGTCCAGCAGATTCTAAGAAGAAGCAGCAGTAGTAACAAGAGAGAACAACCGAGTCAAAGAGCATTCATGACCTGGCTATGATGGTGCCCATAGTCCATGGGGTCCCCAACGTCCAACCCGTTGTGAGCCTTCTTCGTCAAGTTGCCTTGCTTTCTTCACGACTGATCGATTTCCAGACGGTTTGTATATTTGACTGATGCATTTTCCAGATAAAAGCATGTTTTAGGCAATATCCTATCCCATTCACCATCCTATTCAATATCTAGACTAGAATTAGGTCGATTAAAGTGAGGAAGAGCAAGCAGAAGTGACATATTTGCAAGGAAGTGAGGTCGAGTTTGCAATCGACAGATTTAAGCATGCGTTTGGACTGAGCAATTCTTTCCCTTCTCTTCCCTTTTCTCCATTAGATTTATTGCTTTCTAGATTAGTTCATTATTCATGTTAATTTTTTGTAGTTTCAAATCTTGGGATTAATGTTAAACTTGCAATTGAATGTGCTCTTGAGTTGATTGTTTGGTGCACATTTAAATTGTTGGGTTCATTTTATCAAGTTTGGAGTTTGAATTAGTTGGAAGAAATTTGATCAACTTCTTGCTTGTATTTATTTATTGGGTGAAGTACTGAAATGTAAAATCTAATGTTAGAATCATCATGTTGACTTGATTGTGTGATATCATGAGAAACAATTTTCAATTGAGAGACCTAAAATGATAATTGCGTGCCTGATGGACCTAAACTAATCAATAATCCACGAGAATTAATGATTGATTTGAATTGGGTATTTGACTCCACATTGAAAGAGGGTTGTGATGCCTTAATTATAGGTCGTAAAATTTTCTAATTAAACAGAAAGTGCTTGATCTATTCTTGAACTGATTAATTGTTTGATTGACTTAATTCCTTAAATATTTATCCATTAGATTAAATAGTAGATTAGTTTAATTTCAATCTCAAATATTAATTTGCTTAGCCTATCTTAAATGAATATAACCCGGTAGATTGATTTAGTCCCCATGCGAGGGGACCTCGATTTGATACAAGTCTACTAGGTCACTGTGCACTTGCAACCTTATCACCAATCTATCATATCTAGGGTTTCCAAAATTATGTTCAATATGATTTCATGAAATTCTAACCTAGGAAAAAAAGAGATACTGTCAATTTTTTCGTGAAAATTTTAAATTTGATCAACTGGACATCTGTGCTTGAACATCAGGGCTTAAATTTTATTTTTTTAACATTTATACTGGTGTGTTTGAGTTTTGGGCTCAGGCCTCTATACGGCATAAGTTGAAAGTATCAAGAGCATACAACAACCCACGAGGCCTTATGTGTGAGACTGTTAGTGAGAACCCTATGGACCTCCTCACTACGTCATTCACACTCCAACTACCACCGAAAAAAAAATCTCCACATTCCGAGGATGATCCATTGATTCATATTACATACTCATAAATGCGTCGTCACAATATGGATTGAACGTATATTGTATGCTATGTGCAATAACAGTCTAGTAATGAACTTACTCAACTCACTGAAGGTAGAGCTACTTTATTTCTAGCTTTCTAAGGGTACTAGTCCCCACATAAATAGTCTTCAAGTAAAGCTTTTTAAAAACATTTCAAAGAGTTCAAAAGATTTGCAAAGAAAATCAAACTAGGGCCAAGTTATCCAAGTTTGTGAGCACTTGGCTTATGACGGTCATTTATACCTTATACCATGTGTTAAAGATAGGATAGGAAAAAAGACTTAGGGAATTTGTTGTAGAAGGTAGACAACATCCCAAACTTTTTAAGAGGTGCCACACTATTTAAGGGGTAAATAGTAATTGGCTCTATGTTATCACATTCCTCATTGAAATAGCTTTCGAACGACATACTTTAAACTTAAATCCTGTTAGCAACAGAGTAGATGTGTGTCGGATGGTAAGAAGTGTGTGAAAAATGATGCCTTCTTACTCTTAGGACCATTGATCTCTCCATACTTATCCAACTTCGTGAAATTTGATCTATTAGAAATTAGACTCAGTAAGTTCCCCAAAACAAGGAACTAGCCCATTTCGAGGATGGACGAGAAAGTTATAGCTAAAGCAAAATGACCCATAAAACTATCTAGACCAGCAGCATGCCATTGGCCCCAGACAGGGGCCTCATTTTTATGTTGTCGATTCCAAAAGGCATTTTCTCTTGGTCTGCCATACCCCACTTGCGTCCCAAGGAATATCATAGTTGAATCTTAGCTATTTGCACAAACTTTCTTGCTAAAGAAAAGGCTCTCATATACACAATATTCTTTTACTAATAGTGACTGTCCTTCCTCTGGTGATCCTCTCTTTCTCTTGTTTACCTAACAAAATTCTTCAAAAATAAATCTTAAAAGGTACAAAAAAATCATTTCTTCTTTTTTACAAACATAATTTAGAGCTAGTCTTCACTTACCCAAACTCTTGGTTTAGAGTTCAAAGGAGACCCAAACACTAGCACCATCAAAACTGCATCAGACTGAATAAAGATAATAAATTTGTCATATCTATTTGGTTTTTATTATTAATTTCAATTATCATGTTCTTATTTTATCTATCTTAATTTGTTTCCTATTGTCCACATATGAAATTGTGAAATAATTTAATTATATAACAATCAGCAAAGTCCATTGCTTTCTTTCATCACTTTCTTAGCATGTAAGTTGATCTAATCTAGGTGATCACCATAAAGCTCATGTCTTTGATGCTATAATTACTAAGTAACACAAATTTGACAAGAAATCAATACTGGCATGGAATTGTTTAGAATTCACTTATTTTCTTTTATAACCACAGTAGAGGGCATTATTGAATAGGCCATGTCAGTGTGCAGATTATTGCATGTCCACACCACCATTTGTGCTTGCATTATTAGGCATCTTGTAGTGCATTGCAATGCATGTTGAATCATAGTCATAAAATTGAACTTCAAACATTATCTTGTTTCTATCTCATCTTAGGGGAGGTTTTCATCTTTGTTTTATCCAAATGGTGATAAGGCGTATATATAGGTCTCTCCCTAAAAGAAATGTCTCCTGGATCTGTCTCTTTGGAAGAATTTTTGTTCCTTGGATATAAGTTTTCCTAAAAGACATGTCTAACAAATTTTTATTAATAACAATTTTTGATATTTTGTAAGACATGAAGATCTATGAAGGATTGTTAAACCACAGGGAAATAATTTTAATATTATCAAACTATATATTTTTGTGAAGTTATTTTTCGAAGTAAGCTAAGAACGATCATGGACGCTAACTCAAAGTGAACCATTAGAGAAAAACCCAAATTTATACAATATGTATTCCAACAACTAACCGATTCACACCAATAAGCATCTTAAAGATTGAAAAAGTATATAGTAGGGGCAGCATAAGAGGAACTTACTCTCAGGCAAATTCTAGTTCGTTGGTGTCTGATGATGAAAAATGCAGTCAGCCTCCCAAAAAGCACCAATCAGTGAGTTCAGTTGAGTTAAGTTAGATGATCTGTGCTAACTTGTACAGGAACGGGGAAGGTAAGCACTCGAAGGCAACAAGGCAGAGCTCACCATTGTATTCTTTGTGGAGTTGGGCAAGCATGGTTGAGGGGGAAATTGAAGGGGCGCAATAGGTCCCTCGAAAAATTGTTAGCCCTCTTTCGGAACCCCTTACAAAAACTACACATACCCATCACACTAATGGCCAGAAGAAGTCTTTCCATTCCTTCTTTTGGGGCAATAGGGATCCTGAATTTAGGATAAAATTATTTTATGTTAAACCTAAACTCGACAATGAAGGACTTATAGTGACTATTACTAAGGAAGACATTACCGAAGAAATTGAGTTTTAGAAATTTGCTTTGCTCGGGTTCTTTGTAGGTCCAATGCCTAAATTGCTAGTCCTCTTTCGACACTAATGGCCAGAAGAAGTCCTTCCATTCCCTCTTCAAGGGCAACAGGGATCCTGAATTTGGGATAAAATTATTTTACATTGAACCTGAATTTGACAGTGAAGGACCTATAGTGACTATCACTAAGGAAGACATTCCCGAAAAATCAAGTTCTGGAAATTTTCTTTGCTTAGGATCTTTGTAGGTCCAATGCCTAAATTGGCCAGAATTTGTGATTTCATAGAAAAGAGGGAGGCGTGCGGCTTGGCCGCAGCTTCTCTGCCATCCCCTTGGTTAGTACACCTTTCGTTTTTTTCAAGAGAAGATATAAAGCTAATCTTGAAAAGTGGCCGCTGGCAAGTGAGTAACCGAGCACTCATCCTAAAGCCTTGGACTTCGTCTTTCAGTTTTGATCAAGATATCATCGATGTTCCTATCTGGGTGAATTTCCCCAACCTTGGCCTGCAATGCTGGTCCCTTAATAGAGATGTTCCACTCATGGGGCTAGGAAGAACCTCTTGAACAGCCTTAGGGGCAATAGAATCAAAAGCTGGTTGTGCATGCTTAGGGACCCAGACACTTCATGTCATAGATGTGCTAAACTGCTCTATCTCGTGGCCTAGCCTCGTACAATGATGGCAATGAAATGGCACCCATTCGTAATGAATTCTCTGGTCAACAAGTTACTAAAAAGGTGGACATTGTCATAGGCAGGGTAGATGGGACATCATCCTCTACTAGAACTCTGGCATAATTGATTTGCTTCTTCAACGAGCGCTTCTATCAGCAATGAACTTAAACATGACAATGTTAAGTAACTGAAGGGTGCTACACCACTCCAGATAGTGGACTTGCCACATGATTAGTCCCCTTCTGAAGGAAGAACTAGCCATACGGCTATTAGTTTCCCAGCATGATCAGATAATGCTATCAAAGGAGCTAAGTTTGCCAACAAGTTCTATATTCCTACTAACTCTCCGCAAGTTAAGCAAGGAAATGCTATAAGTAAGCATGATAAGGCAAGGACTAGGGGAAGGGTCCCAAGCAAGCAAGCAATGCTATTATAATTCTAGGTTGGAATGTTAGGGGTCTTAATGACTCTTACAAGTAAGTTACAATAAAGAAACTTGTCTCTAGATAGAATCCTAATTTGTTTACTTTGGTTGAGATAAGAGTGAAGCAAGACAATGCTTCTATAACTCATAAGCTTTTTCCCCAATGCGTGTTTGCTAATAATATTCCTACCACCCTAATGGTAGACTTTGGTTGTTCTGAAGACCCCATTTGTCCATTTCTATTTTGTTTGTAAGTAGCCATATGGTATAATGTGAAGTTGCTAGTAGTTTGGTTTAGTTTACTGGATATATTTCTTTTGTCTATGGACATAACTCAGCATCACAACGTGAGCAGCTTTGGCATCAAATTGATACCATAGGGGCCTGTTTAGTAGGGCTGTGGATGTTTCTTTGGGACTTCAATGCTATCTTATCTCAAGATGAGAGGCTATCTAAGGTTTCAGTCGATCAGAAGGAGATTGATGACTTTATTAACTGCTATGCAAGGAACTGCTTAAGTGATCCACTGGCTGCTAGGGATTTCTGCACTTGGAACAAGCAGTAAAAACGAGAGGCTCATGTATGGTCAAGGATTGATAGAGTGCTCCTCAACCAACCATCGTTATGAGTGGTATGTCATTGGTTGTGGATTTCAAAGGCTCGGGAATATCTGACCACTCAAAAGTGTGGATACAAATCCAGAATCATGTGAAAGGTTTTAAAAACCCTTTAGATACCTTAATGTTTGGTCGCAACAGGTCATGTTGAATACAATTGTCCGTGACATGTGGTGGCAACAAATTAATGGATGCTTGATGTATTAAGTAACCAAAAGCTTTAGCTTCTTAATAAAGGGCTCAAGACTCTTCATCAGCAACACTATAAAGGTCTCAGCAGTAAAATTGATGCTTGCTTTTAGAAACTTCCCCAAATCTAAGAAGCAATGCACCATAATCCCTCCTCTATTGATCTTCATGGCATTAAGGGTTCTGCCTTGCACAAATATGATACTCTTGGCAAGGCTGAATAGAGGATTTTGCAGCAAAGAGCCAAAGAGCATTTTCTTTGAGAAGGTGATGATAATAGTTGATGCTTCCATGCTGCCATTAAACAGAAGTACAATCATAACTTCATCCATAAAGTGACTGATGGGGCAGGTTTTGATATGCAGTAGGAATCTATTGCAAATGCTTTTATCAATGTCTATCATAGCATCATGAGCATAACCCTTGATTTGTCCCCTTTGGATGTTGAAGGGATAATTGTTGGCCCTGTTCTAACTAGTTTGCAACAAAACATGTTGATGGCACCATTCACTCGTGCAGAAATCAACGATACACTATTTAGCATGCATGATGACAAGGCTCTCAGTTTAGATGGATACTCTGTGGGGTTTTACAAAGATGTCCAGCCTGTTATAAGCAATGATATCACACTAGGTGCTCTATAAGATAATTGCTAAAACCCTTGCCTACAGGCTTCAATTTGTTCTACCTGATCTTGCAAGCCTTTCTCAAAGTGCTTTTATGAAAGAGCAGGTCATTATGGATAACATCTTTTTTGCGCATCAGTTAGTAAAGTGTTATGAAGGAAAGGGTGTCTCCCCTTGAGCATTGATGAAAATTGATATAAGAAAGGCCTTCGACACTATTAGTTGCCACTTCTTGCAAAGTGTGCTTTTGCTCTGGGATTTCCTATGCCATTTGTTTAACTAGTGATGACCTGTGTCACGACCCCGAGATTCGCTATTAATATAAATGGTGAGCCCAAAGGGTTTTCATAGCTGGGAGGGGGCTTCAACAAGGTGACCCCTCTCCCGTTAGCTTTTTGTTATATATGTGGAGGAGTTAGGTCGAGGACTAAGCCTAGCTACCTATTCTAGTGGCTTTCGGTTCCACCCAAAATGTGCCAGAATCAGGCTTGCCCACCTTGCCTTTATTGATGATATCTTGCTTTTTTTTTTTTTTCCTAAGGTGATGTTAGTCTGTCTGGGATTTATAAAACTGCTTCAAGGAGTTTTCTAAAATGTCTGGGATGTTACCTAACCCTGATAAGTCTAATATCTATTTGGAGGGTGTAAATAATGCTACAATGGATCTTATCTTACAAAGCACAGGATTCTCCCTTGCGCAGTTCCTATTTAGATGCTTGGGATTACCTCTTTCCACAAGGAACATGTCCATTAAAGTTTGCCAACCACTCCTTGAAAAAGTGAGGAGTCTACTTAGCTCCTTGACAGTTAAAAAACTGTCTTATGTTGGAGAAAGACTCTTCTCCAATCTATTATTGCAAGTATTATTTGCTTTTGGGGCTCAATCTTTTTGCTGTCTATTAGTGTTGTGCAATTACGTGAATCCTGATGATGTAAATTCCTTTGGACTGGGTATATTAGGGGGATGAAACTCAAACCTATTAGCTGGAAGATGGTATGTGCCCAATGAGGGATTAAATTTCAAGGAACTTCTTGGCTAGAACAAGGCCTTGTGCACAAAATAGCTTTGGAAAATACTTTCCCAATCGTCAGTTTTCACTAAATGGGAAGATACTTATCGACTAAAACGGGGGGATATCTTTGATAACCAAGCATTGGATAGGGATCATTGGGGCTAGAGTTCCTTAATGTAGTTCAAAAATGACATCCTCTTCAAGGTTGGGGATAAGTTCAAAGCTAAAGGTTGGCTAGCTTCTTGTAAGGTGGGAACTAAGTTCTGTGTGGGAAAGGCGTACACCTTATTCTTCAAGCAGCAAAGCCATATCTTGCGGTCGAAAGTTGTATGGAAAGGATGGGGTTAGAATAGGCACAGATTTATTTTGTGGCTAGCTTGTTATAAGAGGCTGGTCACATGCACAATGTTGAGGCAAAGGGGCCTACCAGCTACTAAAAAATGTGTGTTATGTAGTGTAGATGGGCTGGATAGTTGGGAGCATCTCTTTTTTGCTTGTCCTTTCACGTACTCCATTTGGGCACTTACTGACATGGGCTAAGATTCAACCTCACTAGTGAGGGTTTCGTGAGGAAATAGGCTAATTTATAAACACATGCACTGGCAGTCAGGGTATCACCAAATAGAGGAAAGGCTTGCTAGCATCTACTGTGCATGAAATTTGGAAGGAGCGTAATTACAAAAAGCAACATGGCAAGACTAGAAGCCCAGACAGCATAGTTAGGTCCATCCAATATTAACTGTGTGTTCGTGCAAGAAGGTTTGTATGTGACTAGAGTGCGCTAGTCAAGGTTGAATGCCTCTCATGTAATTAACCTTTTGGGAAATCCTTAAACTATATATATATTTATCTTTTCCTAGAAAAAAAGTACATAGCATGTGCTAAATGAAGAGCAAAATTTAGAAGCAAACATTAGGTGATTATTTATGGAGATGTTACTATACTATTACTAAAATTCCTTAGCGTGATAGTTATCTTTGTAAGTGACATAAGAGAGTCAAGTATAATCCTCTTGTAAGGGTGAAATACAATTGGTGAGTTCAAGGTGTCAAGAGTGGGGGCTCTTTTTCGAAGAATCAGTAAAAAAACTACTATGGTGTGTAAGGCTCAGTGGACTAATGCAAAGGTTGTAACACCCCAAAATTTTTAATTACTTATTTTGATTAATGTGTGAATGCGTGATTTATGTACTTATATTTTATGTATTTTATTTTATACATATATGTATGTTTTAAGTTGACATTACTATGTTCGAGAATGATTAGTTGAGTTATTATATTACTAGGACTTTGTTTTGCCCAAAAAAAAGGGAAAAATAAGTCAAAAAAAGACTTGACCCAAGAAAAGGAAAAATAAAACAAAAAGGGGGAGGGGATTTTTATTTCATGAAGCAGGGGGGGTCTCTGTTTTCTTATCCACAACACACACACTCCATGCACAAAAGGTAGGGGGTGAGAGAGAGGAAGAGGAGAAGAGGAGGAAGAAGAAGAAAAAGAAGAAGAAGAAGAAGAAGAAGAAGGGGAGAGAAGAAAAAGAATTGAGTTTTGATTTTAACTACAAATTAAGGTGAGTAAGTTTTGCTTTCATCAACCTAAAATTGATTAGGGGAAGGTGAATTTGATAGTTTATGCTTGAAATTGAGGATTCAATTGAAGGTTGAAGTTATGAATTTTATATGTTTAGGGTTTGATAGCTTGGAAACTAATTTCAATGGGTAGAAACTCACCCTAAAAGTTTCATATTTATTTTTAATTTTTGGGTTATGTGGATACTAAACATTGATAGGTATGGTGTGAATTTGTTTATATATATGCTGAACTATGGATATTTAGTTTGATTGCTTGTATTGGAAGAACAAAATGGTAGAGACATTAATTTTCGAATTTTTACAAAATTTGTATACTGTTTGAACTTTTGTGAGTTATTAGATGTGTGCAACATTCTAAAATTTTTAATGTAGAATATTGGTGATGTTTGGAGATTTTGTGTAAAAATTCATACATTTTGAATTTATATTTTAGAAGTTATGAATTTTTGATTGAAACTACTTGTTATTTGGTGTGAAAATTTGAAAAATATTTGAATTACTGTGAGCTATTGGGTCGGAGAAAAATTATGAAAATTTTATTATAGAATATAAATGTTATTTTACAATTTTTTGTGAAGTTTCATAAATCTTTGCTATATATTTTGTAAGTTATGAATTTTCGATTGAAACCGGCCTGTTTTGGTGCATGAATTTTGGCCATAGTTTTAATTCTTGGGAGTTATTTTCTTGCTGAAAAATTATGAAAATTTTTCTATACACTTTATATCATACTGAGCTATTGTCTATAAGGATTTTTATGAATTTGAATTTTGAATGTGCACTTTATGATTTATGAATTTTTAATTGAAATTTCTTTACTCTAGTGTACATCTTCGGGTGCTGTTTTAATTTTTGTGGAGGATTGACTTATTCCAAAATTATGAAAATTGTAAGGTATATTTTTCATGATATTTGGTGTTTTTTTACAGAGTTTTGTGAATTTTGGATATAAGGTCTTTGCATTATGAATTCTAAGTAAATTGTCATATTTAGTGCAATTATGGGTTGTTTGCATGCATAAATTGTATATTGATCATGTTTATGATAATCTTAGGCGTTAAAATAGTTAGGTATTGTTAGGATTATTGTAAACTTTTGAAAATTATTTTGGGTGAAATTAAGCGTTGTTTCAATTATGTTTTTGGTAAAACTGTGAAATTGAGCTTCTTTGAAAAAATAAGAATGTGATTATATGAGCTATATGATTTCATTAAGTTATGTTTTTGGGAAAAAAGGTTAATGTCTTACTTGAGGCTGTTATATGATGTTCTAGAGTTATAGCCATAGTAGTGACTGTCTTTATGTTCAGGTTGTCTAGCTAAACAGGTTTTAACAAATCCCCTGAGATATGAATGTAGGTCTTATGTGTTATGTGAGCCATGTAGGTCCCTAGTGAGGACAGTTTCAGCCTAAGTTTACTAGGATATAAATGTGACTCCATGGTTTGTGTTTGTGGGCAATTCGCATCCCCTAGAGTATGGGTGCCTAGTTGGTACCATATGCATGAGTTACAGCTGGTCCACCAGTGGTTGGTACCATATGAATAAGGTGTGGCTGGTCTAGCAGGATGTGTTTGTCACCCTTGCGTTGTAATTGTTTTTTGTGTGAGTCATGAGTTGATTTCCTCTAAACTAAAAAAGTCTTGCATTCAGTTAAGAATATGTTATATATTATGATATTGGTTTTGGCTTGGATTTGGACTGTGGATATGTTACGAAATTAGTTTATGCTTGGATTTGTATTTTGAATTTAAAGGATTATTCAGGATATTTATGAAATTGTGATTGATTTTAAAGCATATGTGTGATTGATAAATACATTTAAAGAAATACATTATGTGTGATTAGAAAGTATGTGGACTTTTGAGTGAGATATGCTTTATGTATGTGTTAAGTATAGTTATGGGCAAGCCATTAACTTGATTTAGTAGGCTTTGCTTTCTTCTGGACTTCAGTGAGGATCAGGAGCTCAAAGGACATGGTTGATATGGGACAACCATGTTTAGTTTAGTGAATAGACTAACAACAGAATTTGTTTAAGAATTAAAGTGAAAACAATGGTCTTTGAATCGTATCTAGTATGGGACAGGTACAACTAAGTTACTCCAATTGCCCACCCCGTGACATATATACGTGTGTGTGTTTTGCGAAGTTTGGGGGCATGTTGGATATGAAAGATATGAGTTTATTTTGATTTCTAAAATGTAAGTATATTCTCTTATCGCACTCCATATGTTATGTTTCTATGTCATAAGATATGTATATTATATGGTTATGTGTTGTATTAACCGATTAAGGTGCAAAGTGTAGCAACAGGGAAGGTAGGGTTATTTACTAGACTTGAGGAGCTCATGACCTCACCATTTTTTAGGTTTTTGGAAGAAAAAGGTGATCATAAGAGCATTAAGCTAGTTAGCTTTGAGATACCATGAAGAACCTAGCTAGGGATATAGGCCTTATTGTATGTTTATGTTATGAATTAGGTTTAGTAAATACAATTCTGAATGTATTTTTTGTTCGTACAAGTGAAAGACTACTAGGAATATTATTTATATATATATATATATATTATATATATATATATATATATATATATATATATATATATATATATATAAATGCATGTTTTAGAATTACCCTCCCAAACTTTAGTGAGATTTCGATAAGAGCTTCCACTGCTACGGCTTATTAACAGGTTAATTATGGTTAAGAAGTTTAGATAGCCTTGTGGGTGTTTCTAGTGGGACATCCATGCAGTGACATGGCTGTCCCTCTTTGGGCAGTGCGTTATAAAGGTAGGTCAATCCTAAAGAGGACCATTAGGTGGAGATGTCAATACTTGGATTGGGTGAACTTCACAAACATATGTTGTGTTTTTTCCATTCTTTATTTTCTGTATCTCAAAATTTCTGAATATTTCATTCTTGCAAAGTTCATTAGTGTCGAAATATCTGAAATTGAATCTGGATGTCACCCTAGAATCACCCTATTTACCTCATTCTAAGTGATTGTATTTACTTTAAGGCCTTCAAGCTTTGTGATATATTCTGATGCATTCAGCACGCTACACAGAGATGTACGTCTATCACGAGCTCTTGGGTTTTGTTTTCCAGGCCAAGTCTGATTCTCGAACACTTTAACAAGTAATGCATTGTATATAAGTCATTTGCCAAAGCTACATATAGGGCAATTTTTTACACTATTATTGAGACTATTTGGATAAGGAAGGCCCTAGTTGATTTCAACGTTACATTTCATGGTTCAACGAATAATAGCATCTCTGCTACTATATGGCTTCTCCAGTTCAACACGATCAATCCAAGCATATTAGATGGTCCACTATTTTGTGAGAGAGTGTTGCTAATCATGTTCTTCGTTATATTCCTACCACACTTCAGTTAGGAGATATCTTCATCAAAGCATTATTTCCTAAACATTTTTTTAAAAGTCCAACCTATTAGTCAAATGCCCTAATGTTCGAGGGAGGGTAATGAGTTTGGGCCAACCTCGCAATTACTGTCATAAAAAGTACTACAGGGTAAAATCAGGATTTTATTGACATAATTACTAACAAGGAAAGAAAAAGATAACAAATTGGTGTCCATTACATCACTCTTCCACATGAACTAGGTCAATTAACACTTGATTAATGAAAAAGGCCATGATTTGACGCAGTTGGCTGATCTTCCTTCCATTTTCTCATATTGGGATAACTCTTTCATAGCCTCTCTCTTAACAGAATTCCAAGAAATTTGAATGACGTCAATTAAGAGCAATATTAGTTGTCCTCTTAAGATGTGTTACTCACAATAAAATAGAAATAAGCAGTCATTAACATGCATCTTAACGTCTTAGTCACTATGAAACAAGTTTATAGACCTTCATCGTGACTTACACTATACAGAGGCAATGGAGATTAATAGGATGTGAGTGAATAAAGAGGGAAGAAAAACAAAGTAGAGACGTTGGAAAGGAGTACGAGAGGCAAACATAATTTTATGGCTTTTGAGCAAAACGATATACTACATTGAAGTCAAAACTTGCACAACCTCTTTCGATGCGAGGCAAATTGGATACAATGAGACAACTCCTTCAACTATCAATACGGGCATATGTGTGTGTATGTATATAGAGACATATATATATATATATAATATATATATATATATATATATATATATATATATATATATATATATTATATATATATATATATATAATATATTATATATATTATATATATATATATATATAGATACATGTACATATACATACACACAAAAATACACACATGTTTTTATATATATATATAATATATATATATATCTATATATATATATATATATATATATATATATATATTTGAAATCGGACTCTCCATGGGTAGTTATAACTACAAAAGGTAAGACTGCCTACTTTAGAATCTTACCAGATGCTACGAAAGCGGGACCCACACTAAGAGAAGTTGTTGTTGTTGTTGTACATGTGTGTGTGTGTGTGTGTGTGTGTGTCTATATATATGTATGTATATATATACACACACACACACACACATATATATATATGTATATGTACATAGATATATATGTGTACATATATATATATATATGTACACATATATATATGTACTTACATATATTTATATATGTGTACATATATATATATATAATGTATATATATATATATATATATATATATTATATATATCTATTATATATATATATATATATATATATATATATATATATATATATATATATATGTATATATAGTGTATATATATATATATATATATATATATATATATATATATATATCGTAATGTGGTCTATAAATGTATATCCAAGCTCATTTGTGGAAGGCTTAAAGAAGTACTCCCTTGTTCGGTGGGGCAAGCTGAAGGAGCTTTTGTTAAGGAGAGGGAGCCATTGTTTAATGTCCTAATTTGTCAAGAAATTGATAAGGGTTGTCAGAGGAAAATGTATATCCAAGTTTTTTTGCAATTTATCAAAGAGCTTCTACTGAGTCTTAAGTTCCCACTACATTTTATAACATGAGTAATGGTTAGTGTGGCTTCTACCA
>JAKOGI010002660.1:0-7500 GCA_029747015.1 Carnegiea gigantea | reverse complement strand
GCGGAAATAAAGCACACATAATTTTTCCGTGGAAAACACATCTAGCCCAACTGAGGTGTGAAAAACCACGACCTACCTCGTGTAGGATTTAACCACTTTCACTAACGGGCTTCACACGTTACAAATGTAACACACCTTATTACAACTTGCAACCACGTAACCTTCTTTTCTAAGAAAGGTTACACCACGTCCAAATCTCACCAGATTGGACACGTCCAAAGTCCACACGACTGAGGACCACTCACTCACTTTTCTGATCCAAGATCAGGGTTACAAAACACCTTACGGGGGTGCTTCTGATTTAAGCAGATGTAAGGTACAATGAGGTCCTAGTATGCCAATATCTTGAAAGCTCAGCTTAAACACAACTTGTCTCGGTTTTTCTTTTCTCAAGAGTAGCTCGAAAAATTCTTCTCACTAGAAAAACCACTTTTGCACTTCTCCCTTTTTGCGTATGTTGTGTATGTTTCTCGTTTTTTCTCGTCTCATGAATGGGAGTGAAATGTTGAGTTTTTAAACAAAAAATCCAACGGTCAAAAACAAGGAGAAGTGATAAAATCAGCTATGTTTAGCAAAGAGAGATTTTTGCTTAGCACAGAGAATTCCAACGGCTAAAAGATCCAATGAGGATAGAGTTTCCCAATATTGTAGGGATTTGATTTTGGAGGATAAAAGACTATCTTTTCCCCTTAAAAATAGCCGTGAAATACCTGAAAAAGAATCTCAGCTTGAATTTTGAATTAATCACTTTCCAAAGGATAAGAGAGAAATATTTTCGGTTTTGGTAAATATTTTCCAAAATCGGCTTTGCAAATCTCCTAAGTGATTTTCATATCAAAAGATTTCCTACAGCTTAAATTGCTGTCCTGGAATTTTTATCAAAATATATTACAGCTTTTAGCCAACCAAAATAAGTTTTCCAAAGTGACCGGGTTTGGCCGTTGCAGTTCAGAAACATCCTAGGTACCCTGTTTACGGGGTTGTTCAAACTTGGTGTTCTGAAACAAATAGCGCAACCAATTCAAGAGTGGTTAGTTAGAGACTTTTCAAGATTGGCATATTAACAAGAGTCTAAAAAATAAAACCTAAATTACCCAAGACATCTTGTTGTAGATCCAGTCATCTTGTTCAAGACGAATACGCTGCCCCAACCACCTAGACCAACCTGTTTGCCAGGTTGTTCTTGTATCGCTTGAGTTCAGAAAGGCCTGTTTGCTGGATTGTCCTTGAAACACCTAGCCTGTTTGCCAGGTTGTTCTTGTATTGCTTGAGTTCAGGAACTGATCTTAACACACAATCAACTCATCGAGGTGGTGTTCTTGACTTGAGCGTGAGTCATCAAGGTATGAGACCTGTTCTTAAGACTTGTTCTCAACATTCAGCAAACAAGTTAAGACGCATATTGAAAATAACAGTGTATGCCTATTTGGAGAACTTTGTTTGAAGCAACATTACCTAAGAGCATTTTACACTTGGGTTTGTTGTCATCAAAATTGAATATACTAATTCAACAATTTCCCCCTTTTTGATGATGACAAACCAAGTGTCCATATTAAAAAAAAAAAATAAAATTGAATGCTGATAGGGATCCACGTAGGTACAAGGAGTTAGAGGTCAACCCACCCTATCGAGTCAAGGTCAGGCTCATTCGTCATACTTTGTCAATAGGTTACACTATTCTTCCCCCTTTTTGCATCATTAAAAAGCAAGAACAATAGGACGGTTGCAAGAAAAGCATACAAAGCATTGCAAATAGATATTTCATTGCAAAGAAAAGTAGTACAATGCTAAAACAACAAAACTAAGAGAGGAGGAGGAGGAGACTAGAGACCAGCCTAGACAATCAGGGAGCAGGGGGTGGTTTCGTTTGCAGAGGAGGAATGCTGGGGGCAAGGGTGGAGAGAAGGCCAAGCAAATCTTCATGGCGTTTGACGGAGAGGGCTTGTTCCTCAGCAAGAGCAGCCTTGACGGCGGAGAGCTCATCCTTGAGGCGAGCATTGTCCTCAAGAACAGCCTCAACCTTGATGGAAGGTTGCCCGAAAACTGGTGGTCGAGGTGGTCGACGACCCTATTTGGAGACTGACCCTTCGCTAACCTCATAGCCATACCCTAGCAGGGTGTCAATCCCAACCTCATCAATGATCTGGGCCGCCACTCTCCGTGTGAGCGCTATCCGAAAGTGCTCAAACATCCTTGTCAGCAGAAACCCATAGCAAAGATCATGGGCTCGGGTAGTGTTCGCAATTCGCCCTATGTGGCAAATCATGATTGCAGGGAGGTTTATTGGTTCCTCCCGATCCAGTAGGTCCACCAAACATTAATCGAGGGCATCTGCTGAGTTTCGCCCTTGACCTCGCGGAATTATGTTCTTGATGGTGAACATAAACAGTAGTTGGTGCAGGGAAGTCATTTCACCCTTCTTAACCGAGAGGGGTGTTCTCAGGCCCTGTTTCTGACTGAGGCGTTGGGACACCTCTAGGAGCCTGGCTGTTTCCAGGGCAGTCTTGTCTTCCCTCACATACACAGGAAAGCCGTGTGAGGGCACTCCCAATATTTTCTCAAGTGTGGGCGCATCAACCTTAATGCCTTGCCCATTCACAAAACTTGTCACCACCCCTTTGGTGACACTGTAGTTGACGTAAAACTCAGCCAACTCAGGCACAGAACACCCCAACTGGGTGTTTGCAAACAAGTCGAGCCAGCCTTGGACTCGCAACTTGTTCAGGAACACCCCATACCCTGTTCCTCGAAAAAAACGTACATTTACTACCTTCCCCCTGACGACATTGTGCTTAAACAATTGCGCATGCTTGTCAGACATAGGAGAGGGAGTGGATTTCTTTGGGCGTGTGGGAGGAGGAACAGAGGTGGTAGCGTCTGGTAGGGGAACTGTTCTGAGCTTTCGTTTGAGGGGTGAGTTTGCAGGAGAGGGCTTCACAGCAGGGTTAGAGGTTGATTTTTGAGGGGCTTGATCTTCAGAGGACTCAGAGAACACCGGTGTCCCCTGTTTGAAAGAGGTGTTCTCAGAGTCAGAACTCGAGAACCCCTCAGTAGAAGAAGAGAAAATCTCCTCGATGATTGGAGCAGAGGGTTTGGAGATACGGGGAGCGGATTGAAAAGCTATTCTTGCAGATTTGCGAGAAGGCTTGGAGGATTTTGGAGAAGAGGGAGTTTGAGAGGGCTGAGACCTTGGTTGTGGCCTTGTTCTTGGCGTTCTGCTGCGCCTGGCCACTATTTTCACCCTTTTCCTTTTCTCTCCGGTTTGAGCAACCGGAGTAGTGAGTTCAGCCTCAAGGAGAGAATCCTTCTCCAGACTCTCCTCTGATGTCTCATTCGAATTCCCTTGGAAATCGACATTCAGATTCTCTACACACACGGCGTCAAAAGAGTCTTTCCCTGTTTCTGGCACTGTTTCAGGAAACAGCCCAAAAGAACAGGGTTCGAAATTATCACTAAACCCTTCAGGGGTTTCCAAGATTTTGTCTTGAGGCCCCGATGGTGCACCCTCCGACTCTACTTTAATGGGACATGCAACTGACCCCACAAGAAACACCAATTCCCTTCCACAATTGAAGGGAATATCGTCCATCCCTATCCCGACTGACTTTAGGAACAAGCTTTTCAGAAATCTGAAAGGCTTGTACAGGATTGGGCGAGGGGGAGCAGGGATTGAGGACGCAAGAACTAGGGCTTTTGAGTGAGAGGTGTTGTTGGAAGCCATTGTTGCTAGAGGAGAGAGATTAGGGTTTGCTTTTGAGCGAGATGAAGTCAGGTGAAAAGACGAACTGAGAACAGGGCATTTAAAGAGAGAGAGAGCACCCAAAATCTTTTAAAGATCTCTAGGTTTGCAACGGGTGAGAACATTAAAGGCGTGTGCCTTGGTAAGGAGGGAGGTTTAAAGAAAACACATTCCCATATGCATCGAACAACCAAGGGACGTACCTGTTCTTTCCGTTCGATTCAGATACCTGCCTGTTCTTCGCCGTTTGATCTTGATTTGACTCATTGGTACTAGGGGTGGCAGAGCTGCTCCAGTGATCCTTAGTACATCCCCTTATGCTGCACTCTTTGTATAAATTAAAAAAAATGCACGCAATTCGAGTGTATGCACTCATTGTACATAAATCACATCAGTTGCTAATAAGATTTGCAAACAAGGGGAGAGAACAGGGTGTAGAGGTTGTTTTTACCAAACCTAGTTCATGTCTTGGAAACAAGTATCTCAGGGTGTTCTTACCAACCCTAGTTCTAGTCTATTTCTCTCAAATTGATCTCTAGCTAGTGCCTTAGTGAATATATCAGCAATTTGATTTTCCGTTGTGCAAAAATTCATAGAGATTAAACCTTTTTCAACATTATCTCTCAAGAAATGATGTTGAATGTCAATATGCTTTGGTCTTTTATGTTGACATGGATTTTTGGCAATGTTAATTGCACTTGTGTTATCACAAAAAATAGGAATGCACCCAGTGTCAACACAAAAGTCCTTAAGCTGTTGCCTTATCCACACAGTTGAGCCACATATTCATGGTTCTTAGGATTAGACTGAAAACGGGCACATAAACCAACACTAAAAACAATATCTGGTCTACCAGCGGTTAGGTATAGGAGTGACCCAATCATGACCCTATAGAGTTTCTCCTCAACTGAGGGACTCCCATCATCCATAACCAACTTGGTTGAAGGAGAAATAGGAGTGTCTATGGATTTGGCCGACTCCATCCCAAAACACTTAAGTAGCTCCTTGATATACTTTTGTTGATGGATCATGGTGCCGTTTGGAGTTTGCTTGATTTGTAAGCCTAAGAAAAAGTTAAGCTCACCTATCATGCTCATCTCAAACTCACTCCTCATCATATTTGAAAATTCATTGCATAAATCATGATGAGTTGCACCAAATATAATGTCATCAACATATATTTGGACAATCAATAAATGTTCCCCCTTAGATTTTAGAAACAAGGTATTGTCTACCTTACCTCTTCTAAAATTATTCTCAAGTAAAAAACTTGACAAACGTTCATACCAAGCTCTAGGAGCTTGTTTTAAACCATAAAGAGCTTTGTCAAGTTTGAAAACATGGTTAAAAATTCACTGTTTTCAAAACCAGGGGGTTGTTTGACATACACCTCTTCTTTAAGGTATCCGTTTAGGAATGCACTTTTCACGTCCATTTGATATAGCTTGATTTCCATATGAGCTGCAAAGGCTATTAGGATTCGAATAGCCTCAATTCTAGCAACTGGTGCAAAGGTTTCTTCATAATCGATCCCTTCTTCTTGGTTATACCCTTGAACAACCAGCCGTGCCTTATTCTTAGTGACTGTTCCTGACTCATCCAGTTTGTTTCGGAACACCCACTTGGTTCCAATGATTGTTCTCTCTGCAGGTTTAGGTACCAGGGGCCATACTCTGTTTCTTTCAAATTGATGGAGCTCTTCTTGCATTGCCGTGACCCAATCTGAATCTGCAAGAGCTTCATTCACATTCTTTGGCTCAATGTTAGAGAGAAAAGCATAGAAAGCACAGAAATTCTTAAGCTTAGACCTAGTTTGCACTCCACTGTTAATATCAAACAGAATTTGATCAAGGGGGTGTGAACTATGGTGCTTCCATGGTCGTGGAGTAAGTGGATCCACAGACACATGCTCTACTCTAGCCGGAATATTTGGAGAATCAGGCTCATGAACACCTCCTGAGCCTATTTCTGCACCTGTTTGTAAGCCTGTTCCTGAAGAATATGGTCCCGAACAGGGTTCAACGGTGTTTCCCCCTGTTTGGTGTTCACCTTGCCTGCCGTTTTGAGGAACAACTTCTGGGCCTGTTGTCTCCATGGTGTTCTTACCTTGTCTCTCATGGGGCAACACTTCTTTTCGGATAAGACCTAATTCAAACTCTTCTTCCTGTGCACCATTCTTATTCAAAGTGTTAGATTCATCAAAAAGCACATGCACACTTTCCTCAACGCACAAGGTTCTTTTGTTAAAGACTTTGTATGCCTTGCTGTGAGAGGAATAACCGAGAAATATTGCCTCATCACTCCTGGGATCAAACTTTCCTAAAGCATCCTTCCCATTATTATGCACAAAACACCTACAACCGAATGTTCTTAAATGTATAATGTTGGGCTTTCTGCCTTTAAAGAGTTCGTAGGGAGTTTTGTTCAAAATAGGTCTAATCATACATCTATTCATAATGTAACATGATGTGTTCAAAGCTTCTGCCCAAAAGTTCCTAGGAAGACTACTAGCAATAAGCATTGTCCTAGTCATGTCTTCTAGGGTGCGGTTTTTGCGCTCAACCACCCCATTCTGTTGGGGTGTTCTTGGGGCCGAGAAGTTATGATCAACACCATGCGTATTACAAAATTCTGTAAAACTTGCATTTTCAAATTCAGTACCATGATCAGACCTCAAGCTAACCAATGAGTGTCCTACTCTCTTTTCAACCTTTTTGAGAAGGGCAATAAAATTCTCAAAAGTTTCATCCTTGGAGGCCAAGAACAGGGTCCAAGTAAATCGAGAGTAATCATCCACTATGACAAGCACATACCTCTTTCCACCTCTACTTGTTATCCGCATAGGACCACATAGATCAATGTGTAGTAATTCAAGAGGTCGGGTAGTGCTAACACACCTTTTTGATTTAAAAGACAATCTGACTTGTTTTTCTTTTGCACAAGCTTCGCATACCCTGTCATCATTAAACTTGATGGAAGGTAGTCCAACAACCAAGTCTTTGGAAACAAGTTTGTTTAAAAGAGGAAGGCTCGCATGACCTAGTCTCTTGTGCCAGAGCATTATATCATCATTCACAGCACTCAAACAAGTCAGGTTGTTTTGGAGAAGTGTGGAAATACAAACTTTGTAAACATTTTTTGTGACGCTTCCCCTTTAACACAACGTCTCCTGTGTTGGCATTGACAACCAAGCAATGTGTTCATGAGAACACCACTAGATTGTTCTTGTCACACAGTTGGGACACACTTAGTAAATTATGCTTTAAACCATCAACTAAGTGCACATTACCAATTGATGGGAGAGAGTTTTACCAATGCTACCTATACCGACAATTGTCCCAGCCTTGCCGTTTCCAAAAGCCACGCTCCCACCAGTTGAAGCTGTAAGTGAGAGAAAGTTTGATTTTTCTCCGGTCATATGCCGCAAACACCCACTATCAACATACCACAGCTGCCTATTTTCAAGGTTATTTTCTGAGCTATTTGCCAGGGTGTTTCTTACCCTGTTTGCTGGGTTGTTTGTGGGGTTGTTCTCTCTCCCTTCAGCCTGCAAAACAAATCAAGGGTTAGTTTTGGGAACCCAGATCCACTTGGGTCCCATTCTTTTAGACAAATAAAGCTCATCTTTCCTAATCTAGATTTGTTTCACATACCTTCATTCTTTTCAATGGCATACCTTCTTGAAGGACATGAATATTGATAGTGACCAATTTTACCACAATGAAAGCAAACAATGATTTCAGGTAATCCCACATACTTTC